>PVIR01000649.1:0-160349 GCA_004026965.1 Petromus typicus | reverse complement strand
TAACTTCTACCCTCTCAAGTACCTTTAAATGCAGTTCTTAAAATGGCATAATTAAAGATATGTGGTAGAATTACTTGGATATTTGGTTTTTCAAAGAGATTGTAGATGAACAAATGTGTAAATTTAAGGCAAAATATAATGTTTTAGATATTTTTCTTAGATGTTTAGCTCCTATTGAATTCATGCCTTAGGTATAAAAGCTCCTTCTGAATTTACTGGGTCCCAAGAAGGAATATTCTCAATAATCTGTTGAATTTTTCTGTTGAATTTCTTAAGAATCTGTGAATTCTTAGACCAACCATTTTTGATAGAAATAAAAATTCTCTGTAATATATACCAGCTGTACAGCAATAACCTTGAATTTAAGATATAGTAAGCTAGGGGCCAGGGATATAGCTCAGTGGTTCCAGTGCCTGTCTTGCAAGCGCAAGGACCCGGGTTCAATCCCCAGTAACCACATAACAATACTGGGTGTGGAGACTCACCCCAGCAGCAACCAGTACCACATACCAGTGCCGGGCGTGGTGGCTCATGCCTGTAATCCCAGCACTCGGGAGGCAGAGGCAGGAGGATTGCTGTGATGTGAGTTTGAGGCTAAGCTCAGGGCCAGCCTGAACCACAAAGCGAGACCCTGTCTCAAAAAACCTTAAAAAAAAAAAAGATATAGTAAGCTAAAAAGCAAAGCTTTTTGTCACAACTTCCTATGTACATTTTCATCACTCATCTGGTACACATCTGGCTAAGCCTTTGATAGCTCTGTGTTAAAATGTAATATATTCAAAACTAATTTTAAAATCTTATATTTTTTCTATTTATTGCAAAGATGAATATTAGTCATTAAGGTATCTGTGAAAGTAATTGGGAAGTAATATAAAAAGTGTATCCTCAGAATCTGAATTTATTTAATTAAAAATAATTTCACTAGAAAAGAAGGAAGAAACTAACAATTATTAAACAAAGTATTCCAAACAATAAGCTTGTTACTTTTCATACTATTTTAATCTAGTCTTTCAAAACTATCTGTGAAATAGATCTTATTTCCCATTTTAAGATAAAAAAATAAAACTAAGGTCAGAAGAGCTGTGTGATTTATTCTGAGTCACAGGATTGAGCAGGCACACAGTTCAAGTAGCCTTGTCATGGGGGCACAGACTCATTCTATACATCTATCATTATCGAAATTAAAAAAAGACCAATATATGGACCAACCAGACACATTTAACAAACCAAATGAGTAAAATAATATACTATCAGATAACTTTTAGCAGATTAGAGACATGAAAAACACAGGTTAGAAAACTGATGAAAATAAAAATCAAATGTAGAATGTCTCTCTTTCATGGTTTCTTTCGTTGTGTTCAGGAATCTAGTGGTGTTCATTCACTTCTGTTCTACTAAAAGCATATGCCAGATCAAGTCAGGAAGTTTTAATTGAAATTTTTACTCTTAGATATACAGTTAAAATGGACTGGGAAAACACCAAGTACTAGAAAAGCAATTTGCAAAGTCCACTAGCTTTGAAATGCAGTGAAAATGTAAAACAAACCTAAAACAAAAGTGTTATGTAGTTTGAACAGAGAAAGAACTTTAAGAAAAAATCATCAAAGGAGTTAGCATTGTTGAACTTTATGACACACTGTCAGGCAAGAAAGTGTGATAAAATAATAGTAAATAAGAACGTGAAAAGGAGTGAAAGAGAGGGAGTATATGCTTATAAAATTGTAAAGGATCTAGGTTTTATGTATAACAATGGAAGATTGTGATCCTTCCATACAAATGATGACTGCTGGCCAAAGCTTTGCAGATACAGTGGAGAAGTATAATGATGCAACTATATGAGTATTAATGGACAAGTGAAAAAAACTTAACCATGACCAGAGTAATAGGAAGGCAATGCTGATGTGAAAGAAGACTTCAGATCAAGTGGAAAACCAAGGAGCAAGTTTGAACAAACAGAATACCGAGAAATTTCTGAGACAGAAGATGTGTGTGTTTGAGTGTGTTTTGGTGTGGGGATAGGGAAGCTTAAAGTTATAGAAAAAATTATGTATTTTTCCAGAACTTTGATTTTATTATTTGATAAAAAGTGAAATATGGAATAACAAATTTCCATAAATTACAAAGAGAAATTATTTATTGATTTTGATTGATAAATAAAATTGGATATATTTATCCTTTATAACATGTTTTTAACATGTACATATATATATATATGTATATATTATATATATATTATCGTGAATAGGTCAGTTGAGCTCTTGACACATGCATTAGTATGCAGTTACTATTTTTGTAGTAAGAGGATTTAAAAGTCCACTTCCTTAGCAATTTCCTATTTTCTTTTCTTTTCTTTTTGTTCTACCTGGGATCAAACTCACCTTGTGCTTGTGAGTTAAGTGTGGCACCATGGAGATACATCCCTGACCCATTCTTAGCAATTTGCAGCACTGATAACTAAGATTCATCATGGTACTATTATACATAGTTATCATGTTGTAAAATTGATATCTTGAATTATTTTCGATGCTAAGACAAATTATTAAGCACCAAAGCTACATGTGTCTTTTCTAGGTCTCAGGAATGTGCTCTTTTTGGCTTGGCCCTTGAAAAATTTCTTTAGGAAAAGTTTGAAAGGAGCCTGAGAAGAAATGCAAATGATGATTCTGAAGAATTATGAATGAATTAAGAATATAAACTAACCCTGTGATTTTTAGTTTCTGTTGATTAATTTTTGACGATACTAATAAAGCAGGCCCCCCCCCCAATTTAAAGCCCAGTTCAAAAATGGGCATCTGAAATGCACAGACATTTTTCGGATGAAGAAACAAAAGCAGGTCAACATTATGAAGCCAGAGATTTAGCTCAGTGGTTCTGGCTTCTGCCTTGCAAGCACAAGAGCCCGGGTTCAACCCTGGGTAACCACATAAAACGGTGCTGGGTGATTCACGCCCACCAGCAATCAGAACCACACACCACAGTTCAGGGTGTGTTGGCTCATGCCTGTATTCTCAGCACTTGGGAGGCAGAGGCAGGAAGACTGCTGTGTGTTCAAAGCTGAGCTCAGGGCCAGCCTGAACTACAAAAGTGAGACCCTGTCTCAAAAAAAAAAAAAAAAAAAAAGAATAAATTTGAGTCATTTATACTCACGTGGCTATACCTTGAGGACATACTCATAAGTGAAATAAATAGGACATAGATGTGTGAGTACCATATATTTTCTCCAATATGAAAAACCTGAAGTGTAAATTAATGTAAAAAATGCATGATAGATAATGTGAAATAGGAATAAGTTATGCAAAAAGAAAAGGGAAAGTGTAGCTAGGGGAAAAGAAAGAAAAAACTTGGTAGTACAAAAAAAGGAAACAAATCTTATGTATATAGAAGGTAGAGGTTGTAGGGAGGGCAGGTGGAAGGGAAACATGAAAATCAAGGTGTATCGTGTACAGGTACAAGTTCTCAATGTTAAATGTGATCATTAATACATGTATAAAAGGTAACATTAAAATCAATTTAAAAATTAAATTAAAATCAAGATACTGACTTATCATCCTTTTAGAACAAAAAATCATTTTATCACCTAATAAGAATGAACTAATGTATCATTAATGAGACTGAATATCTGTGTATCCAGAGAAAGTAACACTTCATTCTTTAGTGATGGAATAAACATTAGGATTTGTTGAATATAATCATTCATTCATTTGCTTGAACTGTATTTTTTGATGAGAGATAAATATGACCCCAAAGATAAGACATTGACTTACACTATAGGTATAAAAACTCAGATGTTGAGTAAGGAGCAACTATCATGTGATTTTCAGCACCTCTGCATTACCTGAGAATCAAATCTACAACCTTCTGCAGAGCACAAATGGCCTTTCTACTTATCATTTATTTCATTTGTTCTAACTTTAGCCTTCTCTACTCCCTCTCCCCTGCACTTCCTAGACTTTTCATTCTCCAATATTACTGTCTTATAGTTCTGAGAATTTTTTGTCCATTAGTCTCATTTCCCTGCACTGTAACTTTCTTGTTGATCTCTGGCAGACTAATTCCTTCTAGTTACATCCTAAATGTTTCCTCTCCTGGTAGATTGGGTTGATTCCCTTCAGGACAGGCTTAACTGTTCCTCAAAGGTCTCACTGCACTTGTTTATATCCCATTAATGAAAAGGGCTCCATATATTTATCCTCATTAGATTCTAACCTCTAGCAGTATAAGGATCAATCCTTTTGTTTCTCTAGAGGCCTTAGACAGAATATATGCAAATTGAATCTATAAATGTAGATCAAGAAAAGGCCTTTAAATAAATTAATGAGAACTTCTAATGGTATACTTGGATTCTGATAGAGTAAAAAAACCTCTTAAGTAATGTATTATTGTACTCAAAATTTCTTGAAGACATGCTGAAAGAAAAGTATTTGATAAACAAGAGAATTATCTAACTCTCCAGAATGTTAAAGAAAAAGAAAATAAAAGCAACAGAACTTTACTCAAATCAAATCTACTGAGAAGTGTTAAATACATGAGACTAAATAATGAAAAATCTTTAAAAACTGAGTGAGGCACTTGTAGAGACCCAAAGAGCTTTTCCATTGCGAAAAGTGAAAAGAAATGTATCATCAAGGCTATGGAATAGAGCATCTTATCTTTACATGGGCCTTTTCATCTTATAAATAAATTGCCTGGACATTAGGTTACGTAAGCCTAGATTTATTAAACTTGACAGGGTAAATGTCCAACTGAAAAAAGAAAACTTTTATTTATATACAGTTAAGGTTTACTACAGAGAAAGGAGATAGACTAAGTTCAATCAAACAAGAGCAACATAAAGTAAAAATTAACTTTCAAATGAATACTTCCTGATCCCTTGGATAATAGTAATCAAACTACACCATATTTCACACAAAACTATTGTACAGAGCATTCACTCAGACAGACACTTAACAGGGAATTATGTAAAGCACCAGTCTTTTGCCTCCAAAAACTCTTGGTTGTTTTAAATGAATAACCTGTATGGGTTCAAAAAAAATTATTGATTTCCATTGAACATGTCCATCAATATAAACAGAATGGCAGATTTATATGCCTTCCATGTACAATAGTATGTGTGGAAAATATTCTTTAGTAAGATATAATATTTATTCCCATAGTATTCAGGTAAGAGGATACAAACACTTCACACAAAAGCCTACTAAAATTCTAATTTCTTTATATTCTCTTACTTTCATCTAATACACTATTGGCTTTGTACCTTTCTCAAGATAAAAATTATATAATTATATGATATAGCTTCAATCTCTTGTTAGGACATTACTAACAGATTTTGAACCACAGTGTATTAAGTCCCTGTGTCATGCAACAACTTTTCTCTTCCTTTTGACAATTTTACCAATTTGGTCTTGGGATTTTAAGCAGTCCACATCCTCTATTCTTTTTTATATAATATTTCAGCTTCTAGTCATTATATTAATAAGACTTCAGCAGCATTGGCCCAGACTATTAGATTTCTCACTGAATGTTCACCTTGTAGACTTGTAAAATTTGTCCAGCTGAAGCAAGTAAAACAGAATTATTTAGGAACTTTCACTATAGGTGAACATGCAAATACTCCCTTGGGCCTATCCATCTTGACTGATATCTCAAGTAATTTGACTGAATCAACATCTACTTTACTATCACATTTATTAACAACAATTTAAATTTTTTCCACCTTAATGGGACATGTCTTTTTATCTCTTTTTTATTTCTTAATTATCTTGTGAATCAGTCTAATTTTCTTCATTCTCTGTAGTTCCAAGACAAACTCCTTCGGAAGCATCTCTGAGCCCAGTAGCTATAGCTGAACTGGTGGTCATGCAAGTTAGCCTAGCATCAGAGTCCAACACAAACCCTTTCACTTTCATTTTGCTCATGAGTAATAGCACCATGTCCAATGGTCATAGCTTGTCCCAGCGTCAGTGGCACCATTTTCATTTTAGCTGTTACAGGCAATCAATAACCAAAACACCATTTATTTCACTCATTTCTTGTTAATTTCCATTTTCTTATGCATGGATGAACTGACTCCATGAGTTCTGTGTTCCACTTGTAACATTTTCTTCAGACCACTGGGAAGATATAGTATCATATTGTGCTTGTCTCTGAGGCTATTATGGAATTAAATATTCTTCACTTTTGTCTTCGCATAATTCTTCTGAGACATCATGATTCAGTAAATCAAGTTGTTCTAAAAATTTCCTCATTTACCAACTGAGAAGAGTTAAGGAACTATTGCAATTATAGCCACTAGATTGGTTTTCCCAGTAATTCCAGGATATCATGCTGAAGAATGCATGGCAGAAGAATGAAGCTGTTCACTTCATGGTGGGAATGGAACAGAGAAGGAAAAGACCAAGATTTTATAATCTTCAAGGACCCATTCTTGATGACCTAAATCTCCTAATTGGCCACACATTTTAGAGGCTTCACCACCTCACAGTATTACCTCCAGCTGACCTATGGGCCTCCAAGATCATTCCATCTGCAAACTACACTAGGAGCAAAGGAGAAAATTTAGCCACATCATGGAGTCATCATGCAGTCACACAGCAGATGACTCATATCCAATGTGATCCTTTCTACAGTTATTGCCTGCTTTCATTGTCAATTACAAAATTAATGATGACCAAGAATCCATGGCATGTGTGTGTGGATGTGTGTGTGTGTGTCCTGAGAGAATGAAAGATAGTAGTTGTGAGGAAAATCTCATTCACTTAGAGAATTAAAAATTAAGTGGTATATTCCAAGATACATTTCTGGTAAAATACCATTAAGGTTTCCCTAAGGAATATCTCTCTAGTCTAAACTCTATTCAGTGTGTTACAGTTTAGATCTAGGATGTTTTTTCCAGAGTTTAACATATTGACAGACTGGCGCTTTGGATTGATTCATTGATGAGTTCAAGATGAAATATGCTGTTGTAAATAGGGTTGGTTGGAAGAGTTGTGTCACTGGCAGTATGCCTTTTGGGGGGTTGTATCTCTTTCCCTGGCTTCTCCATTCTCTCTCTGCCTTCTAATGGCCACGCATTATTGTATTTCCTCCACTGTGCCCTACCACCATGTTATTTATACCTTTGGGGCAACAATAGGCTAAGTCCTCCAAAATTGTGAGCAAAATCAAACCTTACCTCTTTTAAATTGTGGGTATCATGTGTTTTGTCCCACTAATGCAAAAGCTGATAAATATATCATAGATTATCTAAATTTGTAGCACAAGACTTTTCAAACTTTATCCAAATCCTCTGAAGAAAATCTGATTTTGGAGGTTTGTGGGACAAAGAGAATTTGGATGTCTGAATTCTTCAGAGACATTGGTATGCTGATCTTCAGACAAGTTTTGAGAGGAACTTTTAGAACACAATTTTAATGATCATCTTATTATATATATTTTTCTCTACTGGAAGTTATTTTTTTCAACAACAGGAACAGTGTTATTGATCAATATATTCCCAAGGTCTAGCAGAATAGTCATTAAATAATAAATATATGTTCATGAAATAGATGGTGAATTTGATTCTATTTTTCTATTACTTATGCAGTATTTACTGATGAAAAAACCTGCATATTAACATAATTTTATTTTCATATATACTGTTGTTATTTTAGCACAAATACTACTAATAAAGTAATTTTAGACTTTAGTTATTTTAGCATAATAATTACTAATCTTTGCAAAACTTTTTCATTTTGATAAGTCATAAAGTGTATGTGTGAGTGTGTGTGTGTGTGTGTGTGTGTGTGTGTGTGTGTGTGTTGGATTTAGATTATTTTTCTTCTATTGCATGTGAATCAATGGCATAAAATTGCTACATGAAATATTTTGCAGCTGTATACCTTGCAGGCAAAATTAATGAAAAAGAAAAAATATATAGAATCTAGGCTAATTTGAAAGTGTGATGAAAAATGGCCTCACAAATTAAAGTTTTGGAGAATTGTAGAAACTATGAAAATGCATTACTAGTCTTTCTGAAGATTTTGCCCCTGTTCTATTTTCTGCTCATTAATGGTTAAATTAATATTCATTTGGATTCTTTGGCCTCTTTAATGATAGATTCTCAAACTTAAGTGGAACTAAAAGCAAGCTATCTTAATTTTTTTCTTATTACACCACACAAAATTTTTCTATTAGCATTACTAATTTTTTTTAAATAAGCAAACCAAGTTAATTTGGGCCACAAATTAGACTGAGCTGCTGAGCCAAGTGAGGCACAAAGTCAGGTCAGTCTGTCTCACCTGAAATATATGGGGAAGAGAACCAGTGACCGTCCACGTGTGGTCAAAGATGTGACGGGGTGGCTTGTATAATGATGAGAACCACAGCCACAAAGATGACTTCACTTTTCAAGGAAGAGTTAAATATGCAAGAACGATGATTTAACAATGTAACTCATGCTGATTATTCTCTTCTTTGCATCAGCTCAATAATATTTTGAAAATAATCACTGAATATCAGTGGTCAGTAAAGAGATACAGCTCTCTGCAGCATGCAATTCAACAGAGAAGTTGTTAATCACAAAACCTACTGTGAAATTCCACATCTACACTTTTAAATGACTTCACAGACCTGGTTAAAATGTAACCATCAAACTTTTAAACTAATACTTAAAGAAAGTAAATGGATTTATCAACTCATAACAACAATTTATTAAGCTGAAGATACATATTTTAAAATAATTTTAGCTGATGTTAACAGCTATTTATGGAGTGTTTAATCTAAGAAGAAGAACAACAACAACAATAACATTTTTATCAGCTGCATATGGAAATCTTTCCAATACTGGCCATTAAACATTCTTAAATAAATATGATAGCATTAATATAATTCCCTATATCTTAGCAGATTATATTGGAATAAAACTAGAAGTCAACCCCAAAATAAGTTACAAAAATTATGTAAACATATATAGATTAAATAATATTTAATCAAAGAGTGGATCTCAAAAGAAATCAAAGAAGAGATAAAAATCTTGCTAGAATCAAATGAAACACAACTAAATTTACAGTATATAATGAAAGTAATTCCAGACAGAAGTTTATCGTGATGAATACATATATTAAAAAACAGACTGGTCTTCTAGTAAATAATCTAATGATGCATGCCACAGCCCTAGAAAACAAAGATAATCCAAACTTGAAACTAATAAAAAAAAACTATAAAATTTGAAGTCAAAATTAATGAAAATTAGATTTAAAATATCAAAGGAACAATGAATCAAGTTGCAGTATGTATATGTACCATTTCTCTCTCAACAGGTACATTTACTAAGATTGAAAATATATACTAATATCAACAGAAACAATGAGGAATGAAATATTTGGTTTTCAAAAGGCTATCACTTGAGATAACAAAGATTAATTTGGAGGACATTACACTGTGTTAAACAAACTACACTTAAAAGAACAAATGCTGTATAATTTCACTTATTTGTATGCTGTAAAAATCACAGAAGCAGTGTACAATGATGACTGTCAAAAATGACACAGAGGTAGATAAAGGAGATGTTGGTCAAAGGATGCAAAGTTTCAATAGGACAGAAGAAATCTGGTTTTGAGTTACTTTTCCACAATACTTTAGCTATAGTAACTATTGTATACTTCAAAATTGCTGAGTAAATTTTTAAGTGTTCTCAATATAAAAAGTACTTAAAATGATAGATATATCAGCTTGACTTAATTATTTTATGTGGTTATACATTATCTTGACATTATTGTGTAACTCATAGATATATGTAATTATAATTTGACAATTTGCATTTGAAAAGGAAAATTATCAAAAGAAACACCAAAATATTATATTTAATATTTATAAAATAGCACATAGTGCTCCATAGAGTGCAAAAAACCAATAAATACTTATTTTATCTTTCTTCTTATTTGTAGTTTGGTCCTTTCTATACAAAATATAAAATAATTGATTTCCACAGAGATAATGGCAGAAAACTTCACAGAAAAGGAAAAGAATTGGACATACAGATATATGAAGCATACAGAACTTCACATGCCCATGATATGAAAAAATCTACACCTACGCATATAATTATAAAAGTTCCAGATATCCAAAAAGAGAATGAAATACTGAAAGCAGCCAGAGAAAAGAAAACAGTTACTTTCCAAGGGAAGCCCATCAGGATCACAGCGGACTCTTCTATTCAAACACTCAGTGCAAGAAGAGCCTGGAGTGAAGTATTTCAAGCACTAAAGGAAAACAAATTCCAACCCAGACTGAGGAATTTGGAAAACTATCCTTCAAAATTGACGGGAAAATAAGATACTTCTATGGCAAAGAACACCTGAAAAACTTCACAAATACGAAACCTGTGCTCCAAAATATTCTCAAGAATATCTTGGAGAAAAATAAGGAAAGTTACAAATCCATGAGACCTAACCGAGTCAACCCATGGGACCAAACAAGAAATTGATGGGAAAAGGGCAAAAGTAGAATAACAGAGCCAAGAACAGGAAAACATGGCAGCACTAAAGTTTCCTATATCAGTCATAACCATTAATGTCAATGGAGTCAACGCATCAATTAAGAGATACAGACTGGCAGAGTGGATCAAGAAGCAAGATCCTACAATCTGCTGCATACAAGAAACATACCTAATTCAGAAAGAAACCCATGGCCTGAAAGTAAAGGGATGGAAAACAATACTCCTTGAGACAGGAAACAGCAAGAAAGCAGGAGTGGTGATTTTATTTGCAGAAAGAATAGACTTCAAGCCAAAACTGACAGAGAGAGATAAAGATGGACACTACCTTTTAGTACAGGGAAAAATCCAAGAGAAAGAAATAACAATCTTAAACATTTATGCTCCAAATTCTAATGCACCCAACTATATAAAATAAACATTAATGGACATGAAAAACCAGATAAACTCCAATACGATAATAGTGGGGGACCTCAATACCCCAATGTTACAAAGAGACAGATCGACTGGACAAAAATTCAATAAGAAAATACTTGAGCTAAACCAGACTCTTCAACAAATGGACTTAATAGATGCCTACAGAGTATTTCACCCCACAAAGTCAGAACTTATGTTCTTCTCAGCTGCTCATGGATCATTCTCCAAAATAGACCATGTCCTGGTTCATAGAACAGGTTTAAGCAAATATAAAGCGATTGAAGTTATCCCTTGTATACTTTCGGACCATAGTGCCCTGAAATTAGAGCTGCATAGCAAAGAAAAGCCCAGGATCCTCAAAAACACATGGAAGCACATTGCTGACCAACCAATGGGTCACACAAGAAATTAGAGAAGAAATTGAGCAGTTCTTACAACTAAATGATAATCCCAATACAACATACAGAAATTTATGGGATACAATGAAAGCAGTTCCATGAGGAGATTTAATATTTTTGACCACTCTTCTTGACCACTCTTCAAACAAAAACTGAAGTGTCATGTTTTTCTTTTTATTATTTTTATCCAAATATCAACATTTTCAATGTTTCTTGTTTAATATCTTCTATCAAATTTTAGTTTTTATTAGTACATATTTGGAAAGCATTCTGAGTAGATTTGTTGTGTGCAGTTTGGTTTATGTACATAATACATTTAAATTCTTTATTTATTCCCTTCTTCTCCCTTTCTTTTCCACTCCCTCAACCTTTTGACTTGACAGGTGCTGATTAGACAGATACCTTGAAGGGGGTAGGATGGGGAACAAAGAGAAACAGACAATATTCAAGGTGTGAGGGGACCGGGAGAAGTCTACCTCTACCGTGCAGATTTGACAATGTCAGAGGCTGACCAACATTTATTGGCAAGGAAAGAGCATGAGGGAAGGGGTCGTGTGTTAATCCTGGAACAATAATGGCTGAAAACATATTTTGGAAAATCGGGAACATGTTAAACTTTTACAAAGGGCTATCACAAACTGATCTGCTATAAACATGGGTGCACAAAAGTCACTGTGTTATGATTCTCTTTCTTTGATGCATTTAGAAGGGAAATAGCAGGGTCCAATGAGACCTCTAATCTTAGTTTTTCCAGGAATCTCTATATTGATTTCCACAGTACTTGCACCAATCTCCATTCTATACAACAGTGGAGAAGGTTTCCTTTCTCCTCACAGCTATGCCAGCATTTATTGTTGGTTGATTTCAAGATAGCAGCCATTCTTTGAGTAGTGAGATAGAATCTCTGCATTGCTTTCATCTGCATCTCTTGAATGACCAGTGAAGTTGAATGTTTCTTCATATGTTTCTTTGCTGCCTTTACATATTCATCTGAACAGAGTTCACTTCAGATGTCAATTTGGGGGTGGGGCTTTAAATTTGGAGGAGCTGATTTTTTAATTGTTGAAATATTCTAGAAAGTAGTCCTTTGTCTGAGAAACAACTGATAAATATTTTTCCCTATTTTTTGGAAACTTGTTTTTTCACTCTGTTGGTTATTTCTCTTGTACCCTTTTTAATAAGATGAGATCCCAAATGCTGATTCTTTCTGTTAGTTTTCATGCTGCTGGGGTTTTGTTTATAAAGCCTTTCCTTATGCCAGTGACCTTAAGAGTTCTACTTAATCTATCTTTCAGCAGATTTAGTGTTTCTTTTTTAATATTTAGGTATCTAATCCACTTTTATTTTAGTTTGGTACATGATGAAAGACATGGATTTAGCTTTAATCTTTGGCAAATTGAAACCCAATTTTTACAGAACTATTTATTAATGAGGCTACTGTTTCTCCATTGAGGATGTTTGGCTCCTTTGTCAAAGATAAGATGGCTTAGTACATCTGGAGTTGTTTCTGTGTATCCTAGTCTGTTCTATTGATCCATGGCACTGTTTCTTTGCCAGTTCCATGCAATTATAATCACAGTGGCTTTGTAACATAGTTTCAAGTTGAGATTGTGATGCCCCCTGCTATGTCCTTGTTGCCTAGAGTTACCATTACTATTCTAGGTATCTTGTGGTTCCAGATGAATTTTTGGTTCATTTTCTCTAGCTCTGTGAAATATGCTGTTGTTATTTCAATCAGGATTGCATTGAATCTAGATAGTAGTTTGGGTAATATGGCCATTTTGACAGTATTGATTCTTGCTACCCAGGAGCAAAGAATGTCTTTCCATTTTCTGATATCCTCTTTGATCTCTTTTCAGAATGCTGTAGTTTTCAGAGATGAGGTCTTTCATCTCCTTTGTTAGATTGACTTCTAGTCATTTTAGATGACTAGATAGTTCATTTTTTAGGGTGCTGTTGTGAAAGAAATTGTTTTCTCTACTTGTCTCTCAATGAGTCTATTATTTGTGTACAGGCAGTCTATTGATTTTTGGGTGTTGACCTGGTACCACCTACTGTCCTGAACCTGACAATTAAGTCAAGTAGTTTTTTTGGCTGAGTTCTTTTGATCTTCTATATAGAGTATCATGTCATCAACAAACAGTGACAGCTTAACTTCTTCCTTTCCTATCTTTACTCCTTTATTTATTTTTCTTGTCTAATTGTTGTGGCTAATGTTTCCAGAACTGTATTGTGGTGATAGTAAAGATTCTCATCTTGTTCCTGATTTTAGCATGTAAAGTTTCATTTTTTTAATCACTTAGTATGATGCTGGCTGTTGTTTTTTTATAAATAGCTTTTATCAAGTTGAGATAAAGACCATCTATTTCAATTTTCTGTAGTGTTTTAACCATGAATGGGTGTTGGATCTTGTCAAATGCTTTTTCTGCATCTATTGAGATGAACATATAAAACCATATGTTCTTGACTCTCTTAATATGGTATATTACATTGACAGATTGGCTTATGTTGAACCATCCTTGCATACCTAAGATAATTTCAAGCTGGTGATGGTGTATGATCTTCTTGATGTTTCTCTGTATTATATTTGCCAGTATCTTGAGGATTTTTGCATGTGTATTCATTAGAGAGATTGGCCTATAGTTCTTTTTTTTTGGTTGGGTTTTTCTCTGCTTTGGGAATCAACTAAATAGTTGTTTCAAGTAATGAATTTGAGAGTCTTACATGCCTTTCAATTTCACTGAAGGGTTTAGAAAGTAGTGGCATTAACTCTTCTCTAAATGTCTTATAGTATTCAGCAGTGAAGCCTTCAGGACCAGGACTTTTCTTTGTTGGTAGGTTTTTAATTGCATTTTCAATTTCATCAATTGATAGGGCATTCAGCATTTTTATAGCTTCTTTGTTCAATTTTGGAAGTTCATATGTTTAGGAATTTGTCCATTTCTTCTCTATTTTCCACTTTATTAGAGTACAGGTTTTTGATGTAGGTATTGACTATCTTCTGGATTTCTGCTGAATTTGTTGTGGTTTCACCTCCTTTTTCATTCAATATTGCATAAATTTGCCCCCCCACCCTTTTTTTTTTTTTTTTTTGGATAAAGTTGGCTAAGGGTTTTTTTCAATTTTGTTTATTCTTTCAAAGAACAAACTCTCCGATTCATTGATTTTTTTGTAATATTTTCTTAGTCTCCATTGCATTTATTTCTCCCCTGATCCTTATAATTTTCTCCCTTATATGACCATTGGGTTCGTCTTGCTCTTCTTTTTCTAGAAGCTTGAGGTTCAACAATAGATTGTTTATTTGAGCTTGCTCTGTTTTCCTAGTGTGGACACTCACTGCTATGATTTTCGTTGTTGTCCAACTTTCATTGTATCCCATAGATTCCTGTTTGTTTTACTGGCATTGTTATTTGTAAAAAATATTTAATTTCTTCTTTTATTTTGTACATGACCCCTTGGTTATACAGGAGAATGTTATTCAACTTCTATGTGTTTATGCAGTTCTTGGAATTTCTTCCACTATTTATCTTCAATTTTGAGGCACCATCATCTGATAATATATAGGGGATAATTTCAATTTCTTTATATTTACTTAAACAAGTTCTCTGAACTAACCTGGGGTCTATTTTGGAGAATGACCCCTGTGCAGCTGAGAAGAATGTGTATATAGATTTTGTGGAAATCACAGTGGAATACTCTGTAGACATCTATTAAGTCCGTTTGTTCAAAAGTTTGGTTCAGTTCTAGTATTATTGATTTTTTTTTTTTTGTCTAGTTGATCTGTTTGTAGCAGTGGGGTGTAAGGTTCCCCACTGCTATTGTACTAGTGTTTATTTAGCTTTTCATGTCATTAATATTTATTTTATATAGTTTGATTTGTTAATATTTAGTGTGTATATATGATTGTCATCTCTTCCTCTTGCCTTATTCCCTGTATGAAAACGTTATGACCTTGATTGTCTCTAATTAGTTTTGGATTGAAATCAACTTTGTCTGCAAGTAACATAACCACTACTGCTTTTTTGTGGTTTCTTATCACATGGATAATTTTTTATCATCTTTTTTACTTTCTGAAAGTAAAAGAAACTGATTTCTTTTTCAGTTGAGTATGTTTCTTGAATATAGCATATCGTTGGGTCTTATATCTTGATCATTCTGCCATTCTATTTTCTTTAATTGGTGCATTGAGACCATTAACATTGAAAGTTATAACTGATATGTGTTAACTTGTACTTGTCATGATATTTTTATGTAGTTGGTTCTTTTGTTATTGTTTCACCCTATCAGTTAACTTCTTATCTTGTCTCGTGGCTTCCTTTTGTTACACCTCATGGAATTGTGTGTCTTACTGTCTCAAAATTGTGCAGAATTTTTAATAATGCAGGCTTAATATTCATGAAGTGTCTCAGGTGTTTTTTGTCATGAAAATATCTTATTTCCTGATCGATTTTGAAAGATCGTTTTTCAGGTTACATAAGTCTTGGTTAGAGATTGTTTTATGGCTTCAAATATTTCTGTCCAGATTCTCCTTGATTTGAGGGTTAGTGTTGAAAAGTCTGCTGTAATTCTGATGGACTTTCCTTTGTATGTGATCTGTTTCTTTTCTCTGACTGCTTTCAATATTACATTCTTCTGCTGAGATTCTATCATTGTGACCATTATATGCCTAGGTGTGGATTTTTTTTGATCATGCTTAGTTGGAGCCCTATATGCCTCATTTATCTGTATGTCAAAATTCTTTTCTATGTTAAGTTTTGTTTTTTGCTTTTTTTAGTGTCATTTACACTGCTTTTTCATTGACTCCAGTCGGTCTTAAATTGTATTATTATTATTATTATTATTTTGCATCATTCAGCACCTGCTAGATTGCTTTCTTATAGCCTCTTACTATTTTTAAGAAATCTTTCCTTTCGTGGTCACTAACTGCAGTCCTGTCTTCTATGTATGAAATTCTGACTTCAGCTTCACTATTCCTACTACATAAGCTTTCAAAGGCGTTTTTAATCTCATTCCATTTGAATCTGTTTATTGGGTTCCATTTGTTTTCTATGCTGGGATTCCAACATGTTCCTGAGGTCTTCTATACTTTAATTTATATCATCCGCTCTGATCATCATCTGTGCTGTTATCTGAGAGATTAATTCTGATTTCATTTATTCCAGATCTTCTTTTGTGCCCAGTTCAGGGAGTCCAGGTGATCGTATTTCAGGTTGGGCCATTTCTTTGATACCTATTTTTCCCTTTGAAGATTGGGAATTCTGGGTTTGGGTCTTATTTGGGTTTTTTCTCATTTTAATTTATTTGCTCTCATTAGTGTTTTTGATTTAATATCTAAGTTAATATCTGTAAAGTGCTTGTTGCAAGTTACTTTCTTGGTAATATTTAGAACCCTTAATAAACGGTTTCTTTCTGGGTCATCTTCCTGATATCACTGACCCTTGGTCCCCCGCGTAACTCCCAGCACAAACTCGGCGCTTACTCTCAGATGGATTCCAGGTCTGAGACTCTCAAAATGATCCTATAACAAGTCAGCGTGTAACCCCTGTTCAAGGCGAACAGAGCCGCTTCCAGGTCCCAGTGACGCTGTGTACTTCACCGTGAGAAGATTTCAGGCCTAAGTCTTGTGGGATGGTCTTGCAAGAAGTCAGCACGAAAGTGCTGTTCAGGCGGAGCAGAGCTACTCTCCCGTCCCTGTGCTGCTGAGCTGGTTACATCCCAGACTCATACTCTTAGCCCGAGTCTGACAGGATGCTCTCGCGAGAAGTCAGTGTGTAAGCGCTGTTCCGGTGGAGGAGCTGCTTTCCAGTCTCAGAGCCGCTGTGCACCATAGTGCTCAGAAGCAGATTCCGGGCCTGAGTCTGTTGGGTTGGTCTGAGAAGTCAGCATGCAAGTGCTGTTTAGGTAGCGTGGAGCCGCTTTCCAGTCCCAGGGCTGCGGTGCACCTAACTGCTCCCATGTGGAGTCTGGACCTGAGTCTCGCTGGATGTTATCACGAGAAATCAGCGTGTAAGTTGCTGTTCAGGTGGAGCTGACTGCTTTCTGGTCCCAGGGCCACCAAGTACTTTACTGTTTAGATGGAGACTCTGAGCCTGGGGCTGAGTCTGGCAGGATGGTCTGTGAGAAGTAAGCATGTCAGTGCTGTTCAGGTGGAGCTGAGCCATTTTCTGGTTCCAGTGTCACTGAGAACTGTTTAGACGGAGACTCCGACCCTGGGCCTGAGTCTGGCGGGATGGTCTCACGAGATGTCAGCATAAGTGCTGTTCAGGCGGGACAGAGCCGCTCAAGTGCCAGCTTTGCTCAAGTCCTGGTCGCAGTAGCCACTGTTATTTTACTTCTTAGTGATTTCGGGCCTATCATCTGACTCTTTGATGGTAGCTATTTCTTGTGGAGTAGGATGGAATCTCACTATTGTTTTAATTTCACTTCTGTGGTGGCCAGAGAGTTTGAAAAATTTTCATTTATTGATTGGCAATTTGTCCTTCAACAATGTTTGCTTCAATTACTTATTTATCTGATCAGGTCTTTTACTTTGGGGAGTATAATTTTTTAAAATTTTTATATATTCCAGGGTTAGTCTTCTGTCTGAGAAATAGCTGGCAAAATTTTTTTTCCTCATTCTGTACATTGACATTTCATTGTGCTGGATTTTTTTTTCCCCTATGCTTTATAGGAAAGATTTTGTCTTACTATCCTACTTCTTTTGTAAGTGAAAACTGTGCTTATAAATGTCCTTATACAATTTTGGTGTACATAATTGGAAATAATATTTGAAAGAGGAATAATTTAAAAAAATTTCTGGAGTACTGAATTGTATTTGTTTTTCTGTTTCCTACACCACTCATCTTTTTGGTTCCTGTTCTATTTCATGGCACCTTTTCATTTAAAATGTTATTAATTAATTCATTCAATCTCAAACATTTGCTTATTGCCTCTTGCTCTTATTTGATGTAATTCCCATGGTGGACGCTATCTGGCCTGTTTTGTTGTCTTTATACCTGGCAATTAATAGAAACCTAGCACAAGAAAAATCTCAGTGAATAAATGCAGTATATTTTAAAATACTTTGTAACAACTATTTGAGATAGAGACTTTATATGTGCCATATATATATATATATATATATATATAATACAAATACTGTATAAAAATATACTTAGAAATACTTTATAAAAAGATAGTTGCTTAAAAATTGGAATGTTTTCTTCAATAGTAAATAGAGATTAATGGTAGGAAATATATCCATTTATCCTTGATTTTGCCCTTTTTTTTTTTTTCACATAGACCACAAAGGCTCTTCGTTTTGCAGAGATATCACTCTCTACTCAGAAAGAGAACTTCCCTCGGCAGCGACATCACTGACCTTTGCTGACCAGTGAGGGAATCCACCTTACCTCCTGTGGCTGGCATATTACAGGCAAGCATCGTTCACAAATTTGCAATTTAAAAAATATATAGAAGGAGTTAAAAATTTAATGAGATTTGTTCAAATTGTTATTATTATTCATATTATTATTAAAGTAATGGCTATCTCAACCCAGGACCTTATACATGGTAAGCAACTACTTTGCCACTGAATTATTAACTTTCTTCAAGGTATCATTACTACTTATTATTTTTTAGTATTTATTGTTATTATTACTTTTTAGTATTAGAGATTGAAAGCAGATAGTCCTGAAGTACATTCCCAGTCTGTTATTTTTTAAAAACATTTATTTTAATCATGATCTTATTAAGTTGCCTAGGCTAGTGTAGAACTTGCAATCCTCCTTCTTTAACATCCCTAATAGCAAGGATTACTGAAGATAATTTGATACATAATAGTCTAAAAGAATTTAAATTACCAATTAAGTCATATTTAAATACCTGTAATTTTTAAATGGATGAATTCCTTCAGATACAGTTCTTCCAGTAGAATTCTTCTAAACTTGTGAACAAGCATTCCAACTTATCTGACCCTTTCGCCTAGCACACAGACACACAACACACCTGTATGACAAGCTACTGGCAATAAACAGTCTATTCTCAGGGAAGAGAGGGGTCACAGAACAGTCTGATCCATGGAGATTCTGAAACCCACCAAAGCATGTTAGCCAGTTCCTTTGTTAGAGCTTAGTTTGCTACTTGGGAAAGATTTTCTGAGACTTGTGTTTGTTCTCTGGGCTCTTGGCTGTATCCTTGCGACATTCTCAGCTCTCAGGCTGTCTTCTTATGATAGAAATTGGAGCCTCCAGAGGCCCTTCTGGATTTTGTGTTTTCTCTCCCTGTCAATCCAAGTTGACATAATTGCTTTAAGAAACAGTGTGAATTTCCTATTTGTCAAATGATTACATTACTTAATAGACTAATTAAATGAAAAACTAATTAAATGCAAGTCTTTGAAACAACACACATTTATTATTTTTTCAATTGATTTTATTGGTGCGTTTTATAGATATATTATGATCCCATTTAACATGGAGAATTTGTATCAGTACATGACATATATTGATTCTCATTTTTCCCCATTTCCCTGCCCTTCATACAACTCCCTATATACCTAAACCTTGTTTCCTTTTCTTTTCCTATCACATTTTCTTTCCCTTCTTTACTTTCCCTACCCACACTTTCCCTTTTCCTTTTGAACATTTTCTTCCTGTTTCATAATACTATCCTAGTATTATTTTGATGTTCAATTACATGTTCAGTTTCTCATACTAGAGAAACAATGCAGTATTTACACATCTGTGTCCCATTTATTTCATCTCAAGGTATGTCCATTTGATTATAAATGACTCAAATTTATCATTTTTTATGGCTAAGTAATAATCCCTTTTATTAAAAAAATCCTTGCAAGTGTCTTAAGCACATATTCTATGTACAATGAGCAATATGTCATGCAATACTGTCATTTTGAATCACTTCTTTAATTATTCATCAGGAAAGTCATGAGAAATAGGATATTCCATTTTATTTACATTCTGATTTCATCTCTCTAAAATTTTCATTCTTGTGTGACATTATTTATCTGTCACCTGTTCTCTAAGGAAGGATTAGCTGGCAAACGGCTTCATTGATTTCTTGAGTCTGAAAATATCTATTTTGATAAGCACATTTTTGCTTATTAACTTGATAGTAGTTGATGGTTCCTTTCTTTCAGTACTTAAAAATGCTGCGTGTCTTTCCTGTAATTGCTGTGGTTTCAGGAGATAAACTCTCCCTCCGCTAAATTGCCTTCTTTCTTTATAGGTGATGCTTGCTTTTTTTTTTTTTTTTTTTTGAGACACGGTCTCACTTTTGTTGTTCAGGCTGGCCCTCAGATCAGCCTCAAACTCACATCACAGCAATCCTCTTGCCTCTGCCTCCCGAGTGCTGGGATTATAGGCGTGAGCCACCATGCCTGGCACTGTGGTATATGGTACTGACGGCTACTGGGTGTGAGTCTCCACATCCAGTATTGTATGTGGTTACCTGGCGATTGAACCCAGGTCCTTGTGCTTGCAAGACAGGTGCTGGAACCACTGAGCTAAATCCCTGGCCCCAGGTGATGCTTGCTTTTTGCTGGATGCCTGAAAACATTTGTCATCTGTCCTCAGGTGTCAGGACTTTAATGATGTTGTACTTTCTCCCAGAGATCTCTTTGGGCTTATTCTATCTCTGTCCACCCCGGTCCTTGACTCTTTAGATTCATGTTTTGTGTAACGATCTAAGGATTTTTTCAGTTAGTTTCTTCAGATACTTTTCTATTTCTACTCTAATTATTCTCCATTTCTTGGACAGTAAAGATAAGGTAAGAGAAATCTTAGCTCTTTCATTAGTATTGTGCTAGAGACACATGTCAGTAGCTTTCTTTTCAGTCCATTTCTCTGTATTATTCCCAGTAAGTAAATGCTATTGATCTCAAACTCATTAGTTTTATCCTGTGTCATATCAATTTACTACTGAACATATCCAGTGGGTATGTGTGTGTGTGTTTTTTTGTGTATGTGTGTGTGTGTATGACTGTTTTAAATTAGGTTTTTGTATTTTGCTTGTTTATAATTCTAATTTTCTTTTTTTACTAACTTCTGTTCTTTAATTTTTAATGTTTTTTGGATTTTAAAAATAATTTATAATTACATATTTTTCTCATTTATGTTGTGATTTTCATGGTTCTTCATATGGTAAATAAATTTTAATTGTATTTTGGGTATTTTAAATATTAAATTTTGAAATTCTGGGTCTTATTTTCCTTTTTTACTCAATTTATTTCCTTCCTCCCTCCTTCCTTTTTTCCTTCCTTCCTTCCTTCTTTCCTTTCCTCCTTTCTTCCAGAATTTGTTCCTTTGTATCCTGGATACAAAGGTGCCACATACTATTTCACCCCTTCACTAAATCAGTGCCTGTTTAGGGACCTCTAGATCAAAATTTATGATTCACTATAACAGATATAATTAAAATTTCACTTTTATGACATTTATGTTTAGAAAATAATCTTTCTACAAAATAATGAAATTATTCCACTATAATACACTATACTGCTGGTCAATACTTTTTCTACAATAATGAGGCAAATATCCATTTTTTGCATTATAATAAATTCATGTATGCTTTTTTCTGGCACATTGCCAAAAGGATACTATATACTCAAAGAAAGATTAATTATTATTTATTCAGTTTTAAAATAAGGAGATTTAAAATGATAATATTTTAAGTAGTACTGTGAGCAGTAATCAAATTTGTCATCTTCATTTGATTAGTAAATGCCTATTAGGTTAGAATAGGACAGTGTTGCTTGTGCCCATACAGTCTTAGAGGTATGACTGTGGATACCGAACACTGTCACCACCCTGCTCTTCTTTGGCACTGTCCCATGCTCTGCTTTCTGCTCACCATCAACAAAGGAGCTTTGTTTTTCCACTTCCTTCTTCCACCATGTTTCTGCCTTGGAGCCTGCCGAACATATGCTGAGTCTCTTGAAACAGTGAGCTGGTTCTGACCTCTCTTCCCTTAAATTACAACTGTCAAATATTGTGTTGCAGTCATGGGAAAGCTAAGTAGCACATCTCTAAGAACCTGGAAAAATCATTTGTCTAAAAATTATTTTATGCCTCCCAAGTGCTGGGATTATAGGCATGAGCCACTATGCCCAGCACTGTGGTATGTTGTACTGATTGCTGGTGGGAGTGAGTCTCCACGCCCAGTATTGTATGTGGTTACAGGACAATAGAACCCAGGCCCTTGCATTTGCAAGACAAGTGCCAGAACCACTGAGCTAAAGCCCTGGCCCTGGAAAAATTTTTACATATCACCAAATTTGGGCCAGGGATTTAGCTCAATGGTTCTGGTGCCTGTTTTGCAAGCACAAGGGGTTGGGATAGATCCTGGTCACCACATACAACGGTAGTGCGCGTGGAGACTCACGCCCCCGGCAGTCAGTACCACATACCACAGTGCCAGGTGTGGCGATTCATGCCTGTAATCCCAGCACTCAGAAGGCAGAGGCAGGAGGATTGCTGAGTTCCAGGTTGAGTTCAGGATCAGCCTGAACTACAAAGTGAGACCCTGTCTCAAAAAAGTAAAACACAAAAACATCACCCAATTTAGATAATTATTGAGACAGTCTGACATAAAAGTAAGCTTCATTATAATAGTCCATTTGTATGAAAATTTCCACAATAATATAAACACTGTAATATTATGTAGACTGCATACATCTTATCAGCATGTTGGTTTGCTGTTTTATTCCCTGTTAGTGCTACATTTCTCATATGATGGGGAAAGCATCATATCAGGTGTATCCAATTTAAATTGTGCAAAGGCTTTGGAAGAACTGGAAGCGATAAATTCAGGCCAATTCAAGGAAAAAGGGAGAAGTCTTACTTCACGTAGACTGCATAGTTTCTACCTAGTACTTGTGATTGTGTTCAGAAACTAGACAGGCCTATGATTGGCAGATCTTTTGATCTTTAAGAGAAGCTGTAATTGTGTTTGCCTAAACCCCTCAGTATTTAAACATTGGCGATATATATACAATATAAATGAAATCACTGTGCCACTTTCACAAATTAGGTCTGGATCATACTGAGTTAGAGAACTTAACAGTTCTTGTTTTACCAATAGTCTGAGTTAGGCTGATAAAATAAGGTCCTGCAGACTGAGTGGCTTATAAACAACAAAAAGGTATTTCTTGCCTCTGTGGAGGATGAGAGTTCAAGGCCAGGCTGCAGCCAGGGCCTGGCTTCCTGAGCTCCTTTTTCCAGCTTGCAAACTCTCTGTATTCTCATGTGACAGCATGACAATGAGCACTCTAAGGCCCCTTTCACTTGGTCAGGGACCTCAGATCTAATCACTTCCGGAAGTCTTGCCTTTTTGCCCAGAGCACTCACGTTCACAATTTCAGTATTGATTTGGGGAAGATCACAGGTGATCTATACTAGCAATTAGGAAAGTAATTCTCTTCATTATTCAGAAATATGAATGTTAAAATAACAATCAAATAAAATTTCTATTAGAGCAGTCAAACAAGCAGAAATATAAAATTAGTAAGTCATTGTTTCTGAAAAAGCACAGAAACCTGCACAGTATTGTGTCAGTGAGAGTGTGAAGGGCTAAAACCTGAGGAAGTGTGCTCAGACATTGTTACACACACGTGCAGAGACACACACAGGTGATGTAAGTCCATTTCTGGGGATCTGTTTTAAAGGAGAAAGATACAAAGGCTCTTTTGTCTGTCTGTCAGTCAGAATTCAAATCTAAGGCAATCAGCTGTGTAAATGTGGCCAAGATTTACGCATATAATAAATCCCTACATTTTAGTGTCTTTAAAAAGCAGTAGATAGTGTATATAACATGGTGAGTATATATTTGATAATTTGAATGAATTCCCTAAAATATTAGCCACTACTGTCATTCAGTAGAAACTAAAGTTAAAATGAGTTCAGTCATGTCCAGATATTGCATTTTATATCAGAGATCCATATTGTTTATATGGTCAGTAATGAAATTTAGGGCCAGGGTTCTGGCGCCTGTCTTGCAAGCTCAAGGACCTGGGTTTGATCCCCCGGTAACCACATAGGGGTGGGGACTCATGCCCAGCGGCAATCAGTACCACATAGCACAGTGCTGGGCGTGATGGCTCACACCTGTAATCCCAGCACTCGAGAGGCAGAGGCAGGAGGATTACTGTGATGTGAGTTTCAGGTTGAGCTCAGGGCCAGCCTGAACTACAAAGCAAGACCCTGTCTCAAAAAAACAAAACAAAACAAAAATGAAATTTATATATTAAATATAATGGATTTGCACAATTACTCCTTCTCCTAAACACACACACACACACACACACACACACACACACACACACACACACACACTCTGCTGTTTTGGTATTTGGTAGTTTTATATACTAGAAGTCAACTATGGTCATAATGTATCTTTATATGAGACCACTGAGCTTGCAAAAAAAGAAACTTTATCAGTTAATTCCATGAATTTGTATAAGCATACAAGACTATACTGTCTTGTGCAGGTAGGTGCAGGTCTAGGGAGCAGAACCTGTGCACTGAAACCAATATCCATGTATTTGTCTGTCTCTCCACATCAGCCTGCCGTGGGAAACAGACAACAACCACACTGGAGCACAAGCTGCATCATGTATGCAGGCTAGTAAGTATTAGGAGCAGTGTTCGAAAATGTACTTGCAATACAACATTCCCATCACTCTAGCTATCTGTTGAGAGGCCATTCTGGCTGAACATTATTAAAAGGAAAAAAAATCTAAGCCTATTTTTGACTTAGACAATATAAAATCACAGTTAACAGCAACTATTCAAAGAAGAGATGATAACAACCTCTGAGCATCTCTACAATTGTTTTTTGTATGGTAATTTAAAAGATGTGCAGTAATTGAATTTATCAAAATACATATTGTTTTTATATGTGCAGAAGTTTACTCATTTAACAGTCATCTCACCAGGAGTTAGAAAAATGTGTTTACTGCCACGAGTTCAGATTAAAAAAAAATGGTGTTAGGTTAATTAAAATCGAGAAATGTATATATAGTACCATTTTATTTCTGCTACTGCAATCTCCAAAGTAATTTTAAGTGTCTTTTAAAAAAATATAACTTAGAACCTTTTAACTAACTAGAGTTTGGAAGTAGGAAATCACAAAAGTCCTCCCCAAAATGGAAGATTCTGGACGGGGAACAAATAATCATCTATTTACTTGCTCTTTCTTTCAGGTCTTAACATATCTTTAAAGTAAATAGAACTGGACAAAGCACAAATTTGAAATACACATTTGCTCAGCTTCAGTTTTCTACCAATTAGTAGGTTATGATTGAGAAAATTACTACACAAGCATATAATATATATTTGTTATGTGTCAAGATTCTAGCTAATTTATTTTATTTATTGAATTTAGTTCCATTTTTTTTTTAACCGCTAGAAATCCAGGTTCCAGTTTTTTAACCACTAGAAATCCAGGGAAATTTCTAATCTTAAAATATTTTTGTCTTTCGTATTTACTCAACAACTTTAAAAAACAACTTTAAAACTTTAAAAAACTACTTTAAAAATTATATAATGCCAATGAAAACTTAGTAAATATTTTTAGTTTATATTTGTTACATTAACTTAATAATATTACAGCTTTACATAGTTTTACACAATGTCATGTAATTTGTAATACAATATCTGATACTCAATATACTATAACAGACTTGTTGAATAATAATGAAAAAGAACTATAATTCTCTTAAATTCCTTTTTCCTGTTCTGTTAATTTTTCTCAATCCTATCAGTTCAAGAGGCTGAATGGATCCTGTATTCTGCTTTTCATATAAATACATACTATTCTCACAATTCAAATTAAGGAACTACATTTGCAAGGAAACTGTATACTTTGAAAAATGAGTTCTTTTCCAGCTAGAAAATGAGACTGAGGGATCGAGTCATGGCCTCTCACTTCTGAGTACAGCACAGCCCGGAACTCTGAAATGCCTTGACTGCCTGGAGAGGGATGAGCGCGTCACGTAACTTCCTTACACGTCCCACCTCGGAGCTTTATAAATTAAAATGAATACCTCAAATGGCTGTGGGAAGCCAGAGCTGTGCACAGAGCATCTGTATAATGTGCTGCATGTGGCTGGCACTGCTAAACAGACAAGCTGTCATCTTCTGTTCTAGCTGAATATTCTTGGGCACTGCCTCTGTCAACCAGGGCAGAGGACATGGCAGGAGTCAAATCTGGAGGTGACAAAAGCCCAAAGTCTGTTGTGAATGCTCTCTTTTAGGGGAGAATTTACAAGTGTAGGCAGAGAGAAGCATCTCTTGCTACAGCACTTGTACTGTAATACAGATGGATCTTTGGACTGACAACATCACTGTTTTAAAAGGCACAATCTGTAAAGGGCTGTAGTCTATAAGCCTAGATCCTAACAAATAAAAACATATCCTCTAAAAAGCATGATTTTAAATATGTCTAAGCAAAGTCAAAAGCTAATATTTATTTTATTGAAAAAATTTAATAGGAGAAAAGAGTGACATATTATGAAATTCAACAAAGAATGTGACTATGAATTTATTAATAGACTGTAAGAATAATTTACTACTTACCAAAAATGAAAAAAATACTTATTTAGAAAAAAATCTGTTTTGCTTATTTTAAAGGACAAGTTATCTATTTTTAATTTTTATATTCTCTTCTATGCAAAGAATGATAATCTTTAAAATGGAATATCTGATTTTAGGAGACAATTTATGAATTATGGCTATTTGGTGCCACCTAGTGGTAAAGGGCTTTTAAAAATCAGTTTCATCTCTGCTTTCAGAAAATTATAATAAAATATAATTTATGGATGACTGGATTGTAGTTTAAAAGAAATAAAATTAAGACAAAAGTCATATTACACTCACAGGCCTTAACTTAGATTAGCTTTTTGCTTAACATTGAAATGACATTTTATTTGAGTCATACGGAATGCTTTATGACTAAAAGAGCTGATTTGAGATTGACAGGTATTCAGTCGTTCTATTTCTGTTTTTTTCTTGGTTGATTCTAACATTGAGGCTGTAGAACCAAGAATGATATAGAGTTAGATATGATACACCTCATACTTTTTATTAATTATATCAGTATGATAAATGTCATTTTGTTATTAAAGTGGAAATAACATATATTGTTAATATATGCATTTTTAGAAGTGCTGGATACTGTCTTCAAAATTCAGGGTGGTGGGCATTGCACAAACAGTGGCCACATCATTACAGCCTTCTGATCAAGCACCTTTTATTCTCTGAAAGAGAATCCCTTCGACTCGCAGCTTTCAGGAGGAGCAGGTGCCTTCTCTGAGGTCTAGCTGATTGTCTCTGAGCAAGTACCTGGAAATATTGAAGCTGTCTGGTTCTTTCTTCTGATGATTTGGGATGGAACCACTCGGAGGCTAAATCAGATGAATCATGCTGAGTGTTTAGCTTGAAAGAGAGGTGTAATCTTAATTCCTGACCTTCAGTTCTAGTCTTCTTGTACTCAAGAATTTTCCTTATTTCTTTGTCCTCATATTGTCTTCAAGGACATTCACTTTTCTCGTACATCTCTCTTTCCCTTCCTCCTCTCCATAAGGTACCTGACACCGCTTGTTGCCTCAAAGGCGTGTTAGAGTGTAGCAGCAAACCTGACGTCCCAGCGCTTCACAGTCGGAGGCAGAAGGAACTTCCCTGAATCCAAGGTTAGTCTGGGCTACATAAGGCCTTGTCTCAAAACAATAAAAAAGAAAAGAAATGATTGAGTGCAGTGAGAGGGGGCCATATTCCTGACTTCTTCACAACTCTATATTGACTGCATTTCTGGGGAAGCACAGGATTAAGATTACATGGTACCAATTTAGAAATACAAAGGATGAAAGATTTTCACCTAGAAAAATGAATAGTGGAAAGTGGCAGAGTGAGAGACCTGTAGGAGTTACACAACCAGAGAACAGAAGGAGTTGAGTTCGGCTGGTGAAAGCATTGCTGGGCAAAGGCATGAGGAGGGCTGGTGAGACCTCAGGGAAATGGCTGTGGGCTCTCTCTGTCCCTGAGGGCCCTTTTGTGCCTACACAACTCACTGGTTTTCCATTCCCTTTGGTACTTCAAAAGGAGCAGGCCGACTCCTTCATATGCAGGATGACACGGCCACATAAAAAGATCTGTACTATGGTCAAGGCCCGAGAGGACACTTTCTTACTCCTACGGGTTGAGCATGTCACCCTGGAACCAGGTTACCACCCTTGGACACCTACAGGAAGTGCTTGTATTAAGCAAGCTGGAAGCTGGGAATGAAACTGTCACATGGAACAGTGTTTCTTGTGCTTCTCAGGGCCTGGGCTGATGCCGTTTTGTAATTCTAAAGTATAAAGTGTTTCATTGCTGCTGTTTCATATTGATCAATATTTACATTAATTTTACCAGCACATTAAAATAGTTAATTCGCTGTACTTTAGAGGTACCTCCCCAAACTGGCTGCTTCAGCATATCCCAAGTGCTTATTAAGAACAAATACAGATAGGCTGCTTCTCCTGAGTAGGGACTTACAGGAAACTTTCTAACAGAAGTGCCCCAGATTCTTCTGATTTGCAGCCAGCTTGCAAACAACACTAGCTGTGTAGCTGCTAAAATTATACTGTGCTTAAATCAATCTTTATTTAAACCTCTTTTGATTAACTATACTTCATTTGGAGACCTTCACAGAGCAGGAAAAAAAAAACAGTTTTACCCAAGTTTATTTTAAAATCAACGTGTGGAAAAATGCACCCTCCATGCCAATCATGAAAGGCAGCCGTTCTGTGGTTGTTAGTCCACGGTCTTTATTATGGACTTTTCTCACTTTCATACTTTTTACATTAGTGAAAGGAAATTCTTAACTTTGAAACAACACATGCAGATTTCTCTTTGGTTGTAAAGTTTCTCTTTTAACCTATCATCTACCTGGTCCCAACATTAAGACGTGAGGGATAAGGAAGATGAGAGGTACCAGGGCTTCCATCCCTTCTCACAGGCTGCTTTCAGATTCATGGGTAAGAACTGGAGCACACATGACTGAGCTGAAGGGCCTACAAATGGAGAATAACTTTGCTGCTAGAATATTAACATGTTTGACTTAATTTTTCACCAAAAATTACCAGTTTAAGAAAAATTAATTTTTTCCAGACAGCATAAGTTTAGAAGAGAACAAGTAGGCTAACTATTCTCACTCCTCACAATTAGCTCATGGGTAGAAATCAATTTGTTTGAACACAGATCTTGCTCAGAGGGTGTGAAGTAGAAATAGAACCTAAGAACTCTGTGGGGACTACAGGGCAGAGAAGGCTGGGTCCTCACTTGGTCCACCGGCCCGCATAGGGCGAGAGCTTTGTACTGCTGGTGATCTCTGAGTGAGTCCCGCTACATCACGGGAGGCTGGCTTAGGACGAGACAAAGAGAACAAGTGGTGACAGAGCTGAGCCTGCACTTTCAAATCTTTGCTTGTAATGAGAGGGACTTGGTCTCCTCCTGCTTGTGTTTAGAGTACGTAGAAGGTACTTGCTGTGCCATGAATGTTAGTGTCTCCAGCATCTATATAAGGAAGTGTAACATGCAATGTAATAGGATCTGCAGTGGGAACTTAAGGAGGTGAATTAGTTGCAAAGGTTGAGTCCTCAGGAATGGGATCAGTGCCCTTACAAGAGAGTTGAAGGGTGTTGCCTCGCCCGGTCTGCCATGCAAGAATGTGTCTATGAAGCCCAGTGTGAGCCCTCGCCGGACATAGAATCCACTGGTGCCTTGACTTTCATCTTTCTGAGGTCGGGAACTATGATTAGTATATTTCTATTCTTTATAAATCATCCAATCTAAGGAATTTTGTTACAGCACCCTGAGTGGACTAGAAGAGTGATCAGTGTGAGTCAGCTGAATTAAACTGAGTATAGGAACTCCCAGAGAAGCTCACCTCCTGAACTGAAGCTAAATAGAAAGTTCCAGAAGTTCTGGAACTCATTATGAGTGCCTAGCCAAAGAACAGTAAACAACTTGAGTTCTGGGGAATACTCCTGGAAGAAACAGAATTTTTTTAACTGAGTTTTGGAATTGATCTGATAAAGAATGGGAAAAGGGCATGCATCCTAGATATAGAGTGATACAACTTATGGGACTGGAACGGGATGTCCCATGGTGTGTGCAGAGCATTCTACAATGAACACAGATAACAAATGAGGAGGAGCAAAGGCACCATCAGTACCAACAGAGAACATGCCTATGGGAGAAATTTCAAAGGCAAAATCAGTGGACATTAGTTTTGGGTTAAATATGGCAGGAAGAGAGATCCTCAGGATGTCTCATGATCCTGGCTTTGCTGATTTGGTAGATGTTTTATGAGTATACGAAATCTGTGAGGAAAAGAGGAATATTTAAAGCAAAACTAATCAGGCAGAAACTGAATTGCTTTTGAGGAACTTACCGGGCATTGGTTTAATTGCAAAAAGCAAGCACATGGATATGTAGATGTGAGGTTATGAATTGATGTCACAACTTCAGATACACTTTTGGAAGTTTTAAGCATATAGATGATAGTAAAAAGCAGGAGGGATCATTTCCCTTCAAAAAGGTCTAGAGAGAGAGGAGCAGTGGGCCACCTGGGAACACCCCAACTAATGGTATGGTAGCTGTCAGGTAAGAAGTGACACACAGCTGGCCAACGGAGCTCATAAGTCACTTGATCATTGCACTCCTGATGACTCAGGGTTGGTCTTGTCTTGCTGATCGGCTGCTTGCCTCTCAGGGCTTGGATTTAAAGACCTCTCTGCATCCTCTCACCACTCCTCTTCTTCAGAGAACTCTTTTTTTTTTTTTTTTAGATTTTTTTTGAGACAGGGTCTCGCTTTGTGGTTCAGACTGGCCCTGAGCTCAGCCTCCAACTCACATCACAGCAATCCTCCTGCCTCTGCCTCCCGAGTGCTGGGATTACAGGCGTGAGCCGCCACGCCCGGCACTGTGGTATGTGGTACTGGTTGCTGCTGGGGTGAGTCTCCACGCCCAGTATGGTATGTGGTGACCGGGGATCAAACCTGGGTCCTTGTGCTTGCAAGACAGGCGCCGGAACCACTGAGCTAACTCCCCGGCCCCTTCATAGAACTCTTAACTTGAGTCCTGCATTCTTTTGGAACCACATAGACCTGAGAGTTGTAGAAAACCACTGAATTTAAACTGGTCAAGCTCCTTGGCTTCAGAGAGAAACACAGAGACAATGCATTGGTTTGTAAACTTTGCTTTTGGTCAGTGGATCAGTGGTTCAAGTTAGCTTTCGTAATCAGAGGTACAGTCTGGTCATGCTCATTAGGGTATATGTCCTAGATAGCTCTCCTCTCGTCCCTGTAGAAGTCCCTTAGATGCTTGTTCAACCATGGGGTTTAAAGAATATCGTCATGCAGTCACTTTTAGAGGGTTAACAGTATGCACTTGGTGAATGCAGGGTTTAAACCCAACTAAATGCCCACTGGCTCTCTTTCTTCACACTGACTGCTCAGTCCCTCTGAACCCTCCAGTCCTCAGCTTTACCACACAGTTCCTTCACAAGCTGATTAGCGTCAGTTGAGATAACATGTGTCAGTGCAAGGCACCAAGGCCGTGGGAGTCTCCATAAATGTTAATCTTCCTGCTTTCACTGATCTAAGCCTTAATGGACAATTTATGAAATCAAAATAAAATAGAATCTTACAGTGGGAAAGGGTTAGAGCTCGTTGGTCTAACCTCCCCAGAGTGTTCCTTTCAATAGGTCTATGTCAGATGGGTATTTTACTACATCTGCAGCCTGCAGACTGCTTAGAAACTGGGAACTGTTATCTATGCTTTTGTTTATTGTGATGGTAGATTCTGCTTCAGTGTTGTGTACTATAGTGTGAATAAAAATTCCGGCACATTCTAAAGTGCATTTTTTCATAACAATACATGTTATGTATCCATTCAGGATTTAGTAATAGTCATTCAAGTTTTAAAGTCAGATTACCAAGTATTGCAAAAATTATGTTCTTGTTTAGGTTAAACTAAACATCGCGATCCACATATGTATACAGAGACATTATAGAGATTTATGTAAAATTTAACAGTGTGTGTTTTTGTCATCAAAGAATCTATTCTATATGAGAATTGTTTAGTAAGTTATTTTTCTTTTAATCAGCATGTACTTTCACAGATTATCATTTTTGTCTAATTAGTATAGAATTTTGGAAAATAGAAAGATGAGATGCTTTTCCACACATATTAATGTGTACACACTTCACACACTTGCGTGCACAGAAAGCTTGGACTCACAGGACAAAATGATTTTTGACAGTCATTTTCTGAGGCTGACTGGGAATGGTGGGGCAAGAATTAAACTCAGATTTTCTATCTTTCATTTTTTCTGCTGTACATTGTGTTTATTTGGTCTTTTAAAGTATTAAAATCCTAGTTCTTTCAACTCTTGTCATTTTTAATATGCATATACTTATCATTGGGGTCATTTTTCTGAGTGCAATCCCGTTAATATTCTAATTAAAATGAAGAATCTGGAAATGTGCACAATAGTCACATGGAATCTATAAAGAACATAATATAGTTTATTACCTTCTTGATTAGGACATTATACATTTATTAAATCAAGACATAATGCTTTTATTAAATATGCATGTATTTCAGCTAATTTTAAAACAATATTTTATATTTCCATTATGAATGTAATACACATTCACTGTAGAAGATTTGATAAATGCACAGAGGCAAAATTAATCACTCATATATCACCTGTAGTTTTTCTACCCAAAGATACTTCTCTAAAAAATTTCCTGTTTGTGCAGGAAGGAAAGACAGGGTTTTGATCTGTTTTCACAGTCATTCCAGATTTATTCTACTAGTGAGCACTTACTTAAAATTAGTTATTTAAATAAAATATTCAGCTAAATATATTTATGGTTTTTAGTGTATAAAGAAATCTGTAAAATGTTGTGTCCTGACCTTTTACAGCTCACATTAAGGTATTGATAAAGATGAGTCTTTTAATCTCATCATAAATTCTGTCATTGTTAGGATTGCATTGTACTGTACTGAGTGAATATAATGTCCTTCCATTGGATACTTATAATATTTTTATATTTCGCTACAGTGACAGGTAGTGCTAAAATAAATGCCATTTGTATACAATTTTATCAAGCACCTTTTGCAGATATTTCCAAAGTGAGGTTACTGGTTCAAAGCTGTGAAGAGTTCAAAGGAAAAATGACTGTCCACTCACCACATATATGTAGAGCTTGAGAACATATGTAATTTGTGGTCATCTATTATCTTGGAATTTCCATCGATTATTTACTTCAAAACCTACATATGCAGCCAGCAGCAAGCTTTCAGTGTATTGGTGCAGACAGCATGAATTCGTGTTACGGCACCACCTTGCCTACATTCCTACTTGTGTGAAATACGCACTTATTTCTTTCTGGTCAGAATTAAATAGCAGTTCCACTTTTTTGCTTCTGCTACCTTCTGAGAGATGAAATTGTCAGCAAGACAAGTCAAGAATTTGTGCGATGCTCAGCTTTTTAGTAGAGATTTCTAGCAGATGTCTTTATAGTGGAAGTGCCCCATTAATGTTGTATTTTTTCCTCTGTGACAGATTTTTAATCTGTGCTAAGAAAGCAAGGTCCATATCTTTTGTCAGGCTGGGCAGTCTCACACCGCCCCTCACACTGCCTTCCTTCATCCCTCTCTCGTACACAGCTCTCTTCTCTACCCACCTCCAGATCACCAGAAGAAAGCTATCTTTGATAAAAGCAAAGTGTTAAATGTTTTTACATTTTTTTAATAAAGCACAACTCATATTTAGGTGTAATTTTAGAAGTTGTACATATTAATTATAGAAATCATAGAAAATGCTAAAAAGAAGAAACTCTGAAAAACCCGTAATCCTACAATTTTAAAGTTATCTATTAGCATTTTCATGTTTCTTCTCTCTCTCTCTCTCATCTGCTAACTAAAATGGATCTTTATGCACAAGTTTAACCTCATGCTTATGTATGTATTATATTGCTAGAATTTTTTTTTTTTTTAGACAGGGTCTCTCTTTTGTGGTTCAGGCTGGCCCTGAGCTCATCCTCAAACTCACTTCACAGCAATCCTCCTGCCTCTGCCTCCCAAGTGCTGGGATTACAGACGTGAGCCACCACGCCTGGCACTGTGGTATGTGGTGCTGATTGCTGCTGGGTGTGAGTCTCCATGCCCAGTACTGTATGTGGTTACCGGGGATCGAACCTGTGTCCTTGCACTTGCAAGAGAGGCGCCAGAACCACTGAGCTAAATCCCCGGCCCCTTATATTGCTAGAATTTTTATAACACTTAAAAACTAGGAAACAAGATTTATTTAATGGTCACATATATTTCATCATGGAGAGAGTATATAGCTAATTTAGTCTTATTTAGTCATGTGCCAATATGTTTTATGTATTTTACTTTACCTATTCCACAAATATCTTAGCATGTAAATATATAAACATTGTGTTTTTCTGTGAGAAATCTTTAAATAAGAGTTTACATGGAAAATAGGCCATGCTGTTTTAAGCTGTCTGTTTCTGAGGTCCTGTCCTCTTGCTAACACTAAGCTTTTGTAAACTTTGCTATTTTCATAGATGATAATGATGGTTTAGTGCCTTAATATTCATTAGATTCTTAGAATAAACTTTTTTGTCTTTTACAGTATTTTCTTTTAGTCTAAGAGATCTTTAATATTAATGCTTTCTTAATTTCAGAAATCATTGCTGAGTTTAATCCTCTATATGGGAACCTGTAATATTTTCTATTTATTCATGTACTTTCCTTTCAGTAAATTAATTTCAAGTGAGTTTATTTCATAACATTCATTCATGTACATACCTTGGTCTCCAGCAGCTGTCCTCAGCTCACTGCTATCTTCGACCAGTTTCATGGATCAGAGATATTTGCTTTCAACTTTCTTAGCTGTGTTGTCTGCTATTTCTCCCACATTTCTGAATAAAATGCTATGACAGTCATTTAAAATATTTTAAATTCAACCATTATTGACTTGATGATGTGAATTTATCTTATATATTTCCCACCCTTATCCATTCAGCTTTCCTTTCCACATCTAATTATTAGAATCAGTAGTTGATTATGCCACCAACATGGTGGCATATAAATTGTGTTCACAGTTTACTACATTCCTGTAAGAGCTCTATTTCTCTGGCTTTATTGCTGTTTTGTTCCCTATTCATTCCTGACTAACTTGTTCTCACATCTCAAGCTATAAGTTTGTCCGTCTGACCAAATACAACAGGTTCTTCCTTCTCTCTCTCCCACCCTCCCTCCTTCTCTCTCTCTCTCTCTCTCATCTCTTGATGATATGCCTCATGGCACCTTATGGTTTCCTGCTGTAATCTAGACTATTTGCTGGTCCTGGATGTATTAGTTATCATCCTCATTCATACACTATACCCAACACTCACAATTTAAAGGAGAAGAAGTTTTCTTTGCCTTATTGTTTCAGAGGATTCAGTTGATGGCCAACTGGCAGGAAGCCATGGTTGAGCAAAGATGCCTAGTCTATAGCACCTGGAGAGGAGAGCAGGGGTCCGTGCCAGAGAAGAATGGTTAAGAAACCATGAATAGTACCCAAGACCGTAGTGCCATGACCCAGACACACCTAGGAATGCGCTTTGCAAATCTGCTAGATCTTCCTTTGTTCGATTAAATAGACCTATCAGGATTATCAGTCATATGATGTGCAGTTTCATGAAGAAATTTCTTTTTTTTCTCTCTCTGGTATTGAATCCCATGTCTCTGTCTTGAGTTATTCCCTTCAGGCATTTCTTAGAGGAAATAAAAGTTCTGAGCTCTTCTGTAATTTAAATTTACTATCAGACTTGATCAGTAGTTTGGCTTTTTACATATCACTGTATTGGAAATAATATATCTTCCCTCTGAATCTGAAAAATGGTTCTATTGTGTTCCAGTTCCTAGACTTGCTATTGCGGAGTTTCACCCGAAGTTTGATTTGTATTTCTCTCAGCATGTGAGCTCTAAAACCTTTACTTTACCTGTAATGTTATAACACTTCACTATGTTGTGGTGTGGTAAGTCAGGTCCACCCTTAGCTTTTCTACTATTCTGGTCTTTAAGATGCAGACAGTAAATCTATATTTTTCTGAGTTGGAAGAGATCTGTCACATAGCTTGAAAAACAAGCTGGATGTATAGAGATTTTTTTTTTTGAAATTTATTCATTAATTTGTCCATTAAGTCACTTGTTTGCTCATCTGGTCAGTATTTCTTCTACTCAATAAACACTTAGTAAATACCAGTCACATGGCAAGCTTGGTGCCTGGCAATAGGGATACCAGACATGCTTTCTTTTCCTAAGGAGTTCCCGCTTATTCTTTTATCTTTGTTAGCATTCCGATTTATGACATTTTTTCTGTTCTTTTGCCAAAGTCTTATGTTCTAATATTTGCTTGTGTCTTGATTTGATATTTGGCTTTTCTCCAACACTTGGCATATTGTTCCTTTTATTTTTTAAATAAATGCTTGTCAGTAGCACGCTCTGCTGTACTTAGAACTTGGAGTCAGGTGTAAATAAATTGAGTATGCATGGAATCTATGCACCCTGCTGTTAAAATCTCTCTGTCTCTCTTGGGTCCAAAGTTTGATAGAATGCTAAGCTTTACCTTTGCCCCAGGACCCCCGGAAGTGAGCAAGAAGGAAGTCTTTTTCTATCCCTCTTTCTTAGATGCATGGAATTTTATTATCTTATTGCATCTCCAATCCTAGAACTCCAACTGGTGAGGCAAAAGACAAGGATAAATTATCTTTCATATTCAGTTCAGATATTTATGGTTATGGTCATGACATTAGCAAATGGAGAGTAGGATGTTTGCTGCTGAAAAATACCCTTAGTGTTTATTTAATTTAAAAAGACCAAAGAATAATAAATTACCTCTGTGTTACCCATTGAGACAGTGGAAGTCAAGTTGAGCAGTGAGAAATGTGTGATGTCCCAGGGCAAAAATGAAGTATGGAAAAGTGCATTGATTAATGACAGTCCATTTCTTTCTCTCACATACACTTTCCCCAGTTCTTTGGCAGTAGAATTGAAAAATGGCTTGTCAATTACCTTGCCAGCTTTGAGATTTGCAATTAAAATGACACTGTACAATTTTTCCTGACTCTTCTATTTTCATTCTCAGTTATATGCATGCAAGCTTCTGGGATTCTAGAATTCTTCCACTTGCCATCCAAAATTTAGAAAATTTTCTCAAAAGAAGGGGTATATCTTCATTCTCATCACAATTCATACAGCCTGAATTTTAAATAATGTGTTTATGTTTGTCATGATACTTTTTTTTCAAATAATTTATTTCTTTTTGACAACAAATATTGTTAAGGAAATTTGTAATTCCATCTTCCTCTGAAAATCCACCAGCTAATTTATTATATCCCACTCAAGCAGGGCTCACAATGCATATTTACTCTTTTAAAATTCTTTTTTCACCAAAAATTGGTCTTAATACATCAGAAAGTAATGATCTGGCAAAAGAGAGAATAAGTAGATTCCACTTGTTAATCGTCATCATTTGTACATACTTTACTCATTAAGCAATTTCCAACTTTTGGTGGTGAAAGTAGGAAAAACTGAAGTTTTAAAATAAGAGAAAGTCTGTAAGAATTTTGAAATTCATTTGACAGATTTATATCTCTAGTGTTTAAAAAATGGACCTTATATATGTATTCAAATAAATTTTCAGAGGATAAACCTGAGAAGAGTGGTGAGACAGTTTGAAGGACTCTGCAGATGTAAATATGATCGCTAATTTTCACCAAATATTCTTAAAGCACACAAAGGTTATATAACTGTAGTGTTTTAAAGTACTACATGTCTAAAATGTATACATATACATATTAAAATATACACTTCGAGGAAGAGATATAAGACACTGATGTTTGTTGATGTCTTACAGTTCAGCTAGTTAAGCAGCTACATCAGGCAGTGCAGTTGGCCCAACTCTTCTCAAGCATCAGTCCTGCTCCTACAGTATATGAATATGCCACCAAGGACAGAGTCTGTTATTTTCAGAAATAGCTTGTTATGATCTATTTTATAGTTCAATATGTTCTCCTTATATTTTCAGTGTTTAGAATTCCTGTTGAAGTTGGCATTTACTTTCTGTGACTTTAAAGAAGTAAATACTCTCTCACGAACAAGACCTAAAAGTATTTTGACACACTTTTACTTTATGCACCCAATAATTATTTCATGCTTTCCTCTTTTGCGTGATTAATAACAGATATCATTTCAGCCATGGGAAGCCTTGAATGTTGCTTATACTCTCTTGAGACAGTACTATTGCATCATATATGCTTTGTATTCCGTGATGCTAGTTATTGTGAGCTGTTACATAGATTAAGTTCATGGCCTTCTGCCCCACCACGTGACCGGCCACCACTTTCAGTTGTTTCAGAAGCTTTTCAGGCCTTTCAAAACCCTCAATAGTTGGAAAACATCAATAAATTTGATATTAATAAATATCCAATTATTTGGTAAAGAATCCTATGCAGGTCCTGTCCTAATTCTCTTCTGCTCCTTGGTTATCATCACTCCATGGCATTAGATTTGTAACCTGCTTCTTTTCAGTTTGTGTCTTCACGGGCTTTGACCTTGCACTTGTCTACTGGTCAACTTCTACCATTATCAACTTTTCTCAAACAGATTCTTCATAATGATGAAGGTGTTTTGAAATTCTATTTTTAAGTGTATTCGTGTGTTCCAATCGGTTCATGTGTTCAGTAATGCATTATAATTTTGAGACTGTTCTCTAGTTGTGTATCTTTGGGACATGGTATTATAACTAATATTTTAGGTATTTTAGTTAAGCATCTTTGGTTGAAAATAACAGGGAACAAATTAATTCTATTTCAGCAAAAGAGGAATTTGTTATTAATTCTGTTTCAGCAAAAGAGGATTATCTTATATACCTCAAGAGCAAGAAGAGATGAAACAAAGTGGCTCTTTGGATATTTATTTTGTGTTATTCCTGTTAACAGGATAGAGATATTCATGCTTATTGAACCTAATTTAACCCTTTTCAATACATTTAAAAATTTTATCTACTTAGATATAATATACCCTAGGTCCTCATAATGCATTAGTTGCCCTGTTTTAATAGTTCCTTAAATGGTATCCAATCTTAATTCATTAGACCCACCCTTTATACTTTCTAAGTGATATAACTATGAAAACCAAGTATAGTTACAAAATAGAATGCTTGAGTGATACATTTATCACAAGGCCATGGTACAAAAAGCTATCCAGATAATGCTCTCCCTTTGGTAAAACTATATTTTCATAACAGATTTGCAAAAGAAAAATTTTCAGGATGTTAGACACAAAAATAAAAATGTCAAGTAACTGTCTTTGAGCATTGTAATTTTAGGTGATTATTTAAAAATAAATTTTCTGTTCTCTTGTATACCATGAACCAATATGAACATGATGTATACTTATATATATGGTTTTTATATAGTAATACAGCTTCAAATGGTTATGGTTCAAGGGATGGAGGAAGAAGGAGGGAAAGAGGATGAGAAAAAGAATTCAGATGTGTTCTGTACATACACCAACTCCTCACACAGAATGCAAATAGTTTGTATTGTGCAAGTGTGTACTAAATTTTTTTAAAAATTCAAAATATGGTACAATCTTCACTTATTTACTAATTTTTACCACAATGAATAAATTATTTGTTAAAGAATCCTATGCAGGTCCTGTCCTAATTCTCTTCTGCTCCTTGGTTATCATCACTCTGTGGCATCAGATTTGTAACCTGCTTCTTTTCAGTTTCTTTCTTCAGGGTCTTTGACCTTCCACATTAATGCTGGGTTATTTACCTACCATGTCCTATTCATTCCACCTATTTCCTTCATTTTAAATACATACATTATGAAAAAATTTACATATATACAAGGCTTAAATAAATAACATAATATGCATGTAGAAGGTAATAACTGAAACCTCATCAGCACAGCTTTAGCTTTTGCTTTAAGCTCCTCTCAAGATATCCTCTTTTTCCAGTTCTATGAACTTTTCTCCTCTTCTTCTCCTCGTGACACTGAATTTGATGTTTATTGCCATCCTTTTGTTGACAACATAACTAGATTGATGGTTTTTCCCTGCAGATTATAATTTCATTTAACTTTGTTGGTATATAGTCATTGTGTGTTTTTCTGAAGTTTGTTTTTTCTGCAACATATTGATTGTTAGATTCCTTCTTGCTCATGCTTCTAACCACAATTTATTAGTTTTGTGTAATAGTTAAACACTGTACAATTTATTCGTTGGTCCTCTGTTGATAGGCCTTTAAATCTTTGACCGACATGATGATTGACATATGTATGGGTTACCTTGAAGATAATGACCCATTCACACACTGTGCAATCTTCACATCAAGTTGTATCTATCCTTCCAACAGTTTTCACTTCTCATGGTGAGAACCTTCAAAATCCATTCTATTAACTTTTTTGAAATCACAACACATTACCATTATCTTTAGTCACCCTACTGTGAAACAGAACACCAGAAATTATTTCCCCTAAACACTACTAAATATCTACTAAATATCCTTGTACATTTTCCTGTATTAGGCCCACTTGAAAGGCAGGCAGCCTGAAAAAGAGATGCATAGCCATAGACTAAGATAACCATCTTTATTCTCAGCCACCACTTAATTTGTCCAGCTCCCCTATCTTTCCACAGTAGTGGCTATCTGGAGTTCTGGACCTTACGTGGCTAAGTGGTTACACCAGTTCTTTGCACCAGAACGTGGACAGATGCACCTGCACTGGAATCTTGCGGACCAGACTACCTCCTGGATTCCCCCTTCTCATCTCCAGCTATAGCGGTGGCTTTCATACTCCCCGTGCTGCATCCCTGTCGGGCTGCAGGAAGGAACTGCTTCGTGGATATCTGGCTCCCAGGTCCCATCGTTGTGCTCATGTCCAACAATGTAAGGACTCATCATAAGCCATGGTGGGAGTCCTCCATACTGTTCCTGAACATCTGTGTGCTCAGCTGCTCTTGGGGCCCAGCTGGCACACACATTTAGCATGCCCAAGGCTGAGAGTCAATTTAGCTTCCCAGCTCTTTTAAACATCTCATCTGGTCCTTGGTCCCACACTCCCTGGCATCTCCAAGGAGCTAAACATGGCTCTTCCTGCTGGACTATCTCTGCTCTACATAGCACTTTGGAGGAGAATAGAAAGTGGTTTTTGTCTTTGTTTTCTTTTTTTTGGTGTGCTACATCACTGTCAGACTGTACAGGACTCCACCACTGTCTGTGTCCTGACTTGTCAAGTTGACCTGTTTGCCCTCTTGTGTGTGAATGTAGCCACGTGGGTAGTGGGAGGGTTTTTCCTGCCTTCACAGGACTTCCCTGGTGACTAGGTCACAGGCCTGCAAGGCTGCTGGCTGTTTCTCTGTGAGGGAACAGAATTGTGACCAAAATCTCAAAGGCATGTGCAGCTGTTTAGTGCACTGCCCTTGGTGGTTACATGAACATCTGGATCATAGAAGTGCCTGTGGCAAGCCATCTACAGGGTCTGTGCCGACTGCACAGCCTGCTTCACCACCCTAAATGGCTGCCCAGCATCTTCTACCACAATCCCAGGCGACAGCCTTCTGACTCAGGTCATACAATGTTTTTAAGATCTAGGCCAAATGGGGAATAAAAGCCTTTTAATATCCCAGAACCCTAGGAAAGTCTGTAACTGTTTCATGGCACTAGAGTGAAGATGTATCTGCATCTTGCCAGTAACAGCTTCTGGTATTGCTTTTATGTTATTCTATTGGACAACTCCCCCACACTGACAGAGAACCCAGGTACTGGGACCTTGGCTTTGTCCACAGCCCATCTCCCTACTGCTTGGTGCTGCAGCATGCTCCAGACCAGCGAAGGACTTCAGGTTAATATGGCGTCATCGACACAGTGAAGTAACCATCCCCTCAGTAGCTCACCATGCAGCCAAGTGCCACCAGCCCAAATAGTGTGGCTGAGCAAGTGACCTGTGATGACTCAGGAACTTCCACGGCCTTTCTTCTCAAATGAAGGAGAATTGTTCTTGACTCTCAAGTGCTATGTCTACAGAAAACATCCTTCTTTGTTACTGCCACCCCTGAAGATGTCCACCTGTGGTCTTCACAGTCCAGGGAGATATGCATGGCCTGGGCTTGTGGAGGCAGACAGTCCATATGTATGGTGACAGCCACCAGTTTCACACTGATGGCATGTCCTGGATAACTATGTATGCAGGCTACTTTACAGAATTTACTAAGACTGCCATGAATCGGGCTGCCCCCATCTCAGTGTCCTCTAACACGAGCCCGGAGTGCATGTGAGCATCAGCTTTTATGTGCGACCTCTGGTCTGCTGCTGCTTCTTGTAACTGTGCACCTTGGCTCTGCTCCTCATCAGACAAGCCTGCATGGTGTCATCCACAGGGCCTGTGTAGTCCTGTGGGTTTATGGCCCTGGCCTGGGCAGCTGGTTTCCCCTAAGGAGCCTCCCCTGCCCATGAAAGTATTGTTGCCTCCTCAAAGTTAATTGCATTTCTTTAACTATTTGTCAATTTTTTCTTGATCCACTCCTGTCACAAGGAGGTTGATCTGAGTATGTTGACTTAGCTTGGTCCCTTGTTTTTCATCTGCTCAGGTACCTGCCTCTCCAAGGTCCAAACCCTGTGCTTTTTTCTGTGTCCCTCACCATCTCCCAGTGATGCTGGCAGGGCGCCCGCGATGGCCTCACAGCTGCTGCCTCTCCCACCTTGGGCTTGCTCCTAGCTCCTGGATGTTGCCAGTTCCAGCTGACCCAGCAGCATGGATTGAGCTGCTCCCCACACCCACTGGCCACGTCCTTGTGCAGAAGCAGATAGCAGAAGCTATCTGGTAGCAACTGTCCTATGTTGAGCTCTCGCATGACTTGTACCTGAACCAGCTTGTGTATGTCTGCTAACTATTCAGTCTCAGACAGCTCTCTGAAATCTCTCTGGACTGCCCAGACTTCTGTCATAAGTCAGTTTTTCAGCAGGTAGTCGCTGTTCTGATGGGCTGCTTTCTCTGTAGCAGACCAGCCTGGGCCGTAGGCTTGCCTCTGTCTCTAACTTGAATTCAGGGTGAGCTTCCACTTGTGGCTCCGGTGTGGGCTCCAAGTTTTACCCTATCTCACCCCTATCACTGATGCTCTTTACCTTTGTGGGTTTGTTGTGTTATTTCTTGTTGCTTTCATTTTTATATTACCATGGAACAGGCCACCCTGTATAGAAACAGCTGGTACCTTCACACCTGAGTTGTCTGTGTTGTTGAGCTCTGTTATCTCATCAGCACACATTCTTTCTTGATGTGATTTAAAATTTATGAGCAGCATGTATCTCAATGCTCTGTTGCAGGTTGGTCTTGTCTTTTAACTGTTTGCTGTGGGTCTCTCTTCTCAATGAGGCTTGTGTCTTGGCCCATGCTGGGACATATCCTGCTGAATACACCAACTGCCTTGTCACCAGTGCAGACAAAGGAGGCTCACTTGAGATTCAGGTAGCCCAAGAAGAGACACAGAGCCATGGACTAGCTTAGACGTCTTTATTCTCAGTCACCACCCAATTTGCCTAGCTTCCCATCTCTGCAGCCACTGTCGCTGCTCTCAGCCAGTAGTATCTGTGTGCCAGTGCCAATGCCAGGCCTTCAATGGGGAGAGTAACTCCCGAAGTTGTTTGTATCAGGGACTGAGGGCTACACCTCTGCAGGAGTCTTGTATACCAATTCCTCCTGGGTACCTTCTTTATGACTGAGCTGTAGTCGTGGCCATCTTGGGCTTTCATGTTCTCTAGAGGCACCTTGGATTAAACAGACTTCCTGTTAGGATTATTCATTCCTACTTTTCCCATCTCCATACAAGCGATCCTTACCCTTCTTGAGACCAGAGGTTGAACATAGTTAGCCTTTACATTCCTTCAGCTCATTGTAGTGTTGCACATGAGCTGAGTTTACTACCATGGAGAATTTACTGAAATCCTGGAAAAGATCTGCCAATCTCACAGTTGCTTTTCAGTGGACCGACAAACTTATGGGTAGATTCTTTCTAGTGATGCCCCTAAAAGGGTAACACACAGTAGTTCAGCTATTCATAGAACTAGGATTGCTCCATGCAGTCTTGGCTACACATTAAAATCACTTGAGGAGCTTTAAAGACTGCTAATTCGTAGTTACAGCTCTAGAAGTTCACACTACACTGGTCAAACACAGACCCTTGGAATATGGATATTTGAAAGACTTCCAGATGATTTTAATGTGACCATAGATAAAAGCTATTGTTTTAATGAAACATTAGTAGAACAGGCTACTGGAAAACTTTCGTAGCTTCACTATCAAGAATCGGCTTCTGTTTCACAATCTTTGCTTTTTTTTTTTTTAGATTTTTTTGAGACAGAGTCTCGCTCTGTAGTTCAGGCTGGCCCTGAACTCACTGTGTAGCCCATGCTGTCTTTGCATTCTTGGCAGTCCTCGTGCCTGTGCCTCCCGACCTCTGGGATTACAGATGTGAGCCACCATGCCCAGCATTTGTTGTACAGTAGTCTGTGCCATGAATCATTGCCAGGTGACAATCACTGGGAGAAACAGAGGAGCCACTGGAGGGTCCAAGGCTGTGGAAGGGACCTGGTGCCTCTAAGTGGTCAGATAGGGTTATTGTGACTTGTGTGGTACTGTTGCCAACTGTTGCTATAAATAAGGCCCCGGGAGGACTTCAGTGCACTCAGCTTTTTTTTTTTTTTCTTATTTTCCCTCTATTTAATGACACATAGCCATGAGGGAAGACCAGAGATCGCTTAGCTCTGTCGATGGCAGCTTATCCTGAGATTCAGAGACTACCTGGAGGGTTGTTTTAAATAATAAAAAAGATCTTGAATCATAAGCCAACTTTCAGCATCCCCAGGAGAATGGATGTGGATGTGTTTGGATAATGTGAATTTAATGTTGATTAATTTTAACACTTAATATCATTCTGCGTTATACTTATCTAGCAGTTTATACATAGTTTATAATATAATTATTCTCAATGAAATAGTTTATAACCAGGGCTTTATAAAAAGGCCCCAATTTAAGATCAGTAATAAATATCCTGTTTTTCAATATGTGGATCATGCTGATTCCTCACTGACATTACCTGTCCCATCACCCACCAGGTGTAGTAGAGAAGGGGTGTGTTATGGGATGAGAAAAGGGGCAGCCACAATACATAGTGGTTATGCATTGCTGAGTAACAAACCACTCAATTTTAGTGGCTTATTGTGATTCTCATCTAGTTTCTTCTGGATTTCATTTAATCGGAAGCGGGAGTTGAAGCCTGTAAGGGATCCACCAGGCAGGGGATGACCTTTCACTCAAATAGCAGCAGATGTGCTGCTTGTCAGCTGGGAGCTCAAATGGGAGCAGCAGCATCAAGGAGGAGACCTGGCTTCTCCTCCTGACTTGGTGTTCTATCGGTCGGGTGTGCCTGAATTGTGAAACAGAACGCCCTGAGTATGCGTGCTCCAAAAGCAGGAAATACTTTCTAAAACTGGGTCTGGAGTTACAAAAATGTCACATTGTCCGCATTTTGTTGCAATCAAAGGGACCCTTGCTTTCCAGGACCGAAAATAGTACTTGTGCATTAATGGAGGTGTAATACGGTTACATTGCAAGCCAGTAGGTGAGTTAGGAAGTTTCTTTGTTTTCTGCCTATGTACCAGTGTCACAGACTAGACACAATTTATAAAAAAGAAATTTTATTTCTCATAGTTCTGAAATCCAGAAAGTCCAAGATCAAGGGACTACATCTGGTTGGCACCTTTTTGCTGCATCTTAATTTATCTGTGCCTTCCGTGCTGTGAGCAGGAGGTCAGCTTACTTTCACTGAAAGCCCCTCCCTTGGTAGCTGCCTCATTTCTGTGATACCCACATTAGTCTAGTCCTGACGGCAGAGTCCTCTCCTCTGAGTCTGTCCTCCTCGAGCCTTCAGAGTGGCAGTGAAAGTTTATCCTGAGTCTTAGCAGGGACATTGAAACCATCACAAGAAATATTATGACTGATTTGGCAAAAAATATGTCACACAGTCATTCTGTTTTTAAGCTTTTATCTCAGTTGCTATTTAGACCACATAAATATCACATAGTTATCGTCTATATTAATGGTGATACTCAGTAAGTTAGGTTCACATATAGATTGTGGTGCAATGGCTCTGAATTTACTAAGTTGTCCAGACTATCCTTGAATTTGAGGAAATCCTGCTGCCTCTGCCTCCTGAGTTCTGGGGTTACAGGCATGAGCCACCATGCCCAGCATTGTGGTATGTGCTACCGGGATTTGAAGTCAGGCTCTTGTGCTTGCCAGGCAGATGCCAGAACCACTGAGCTAAATCTCTGGCCCCAAATTTTGTACCTCATTGTTTAACTGATATATGACTACATTAATTTTTATGATTTTAATAGTTGCAAAAACAGCTTTATAATTTCCATACCACACAATACACCTATATAAAATATACAATTAAATAGTTTTTATTGCACTCACCAAGGTTGGAATGATTACCACCACCAGTTTTAGATCATTTTCATAACCTTTCTCTCGAATCCAATACCCATTAGTTGTGATGTCCTTCCATAGCCAACCAATAATCTATTTTCTATCTGTATAAAGATACTTATCAGGAAATTTCTTATAAGTGGAATCATACAACATGGTTGTTTGTGACTGGGTAATTAAACCTATCACAAATAATAATTAAAGGATAAAACAGAGCTTTGTCCTTCTTTAAAGCTAAATATGTCAGTGGATGATTATATCACATTTTGTTTATCTAGTCATGATTTGATAGACATTTTAGTTCTTTCTGCATATCAATTACAATGAATAATGCTTCTCTGAATAGTCATATAGGTATACAAAGTTCTGTATGAATGTACATTTTCAGTTCTCTTTGTTGTATATGTAAAAGTAGAATTGCTAGGTCAAATGTGCACTTCATCAAATATTTTCCAAATAATATGTTTTAGTTGGATGAATGGTGGAAGGGGGATTTGAAGTTGGGAACCTAAGTAAAGCAGAAAGTAAATAGTTATTGTAGGTGTCAGTAATGCTTGGAGAGGTACCACTCGTTACGTGCAGTGAAAAATAAAGTAGATAATTTATGATGCGCGACAGAAAATTCTGGAACTGAAAATATTTCTGATAGCTAAATCTTGGCTTCATGCACCAAGTAATTTCTCCTCTTTTTGGGTAGATGAAAAAATTCTGAGCTCTAAATCTCCACATTAGTACAGGGCAGAAGTCTGGAATCTTTCTGCATATCAAGATCATTTTATTTCAATTGATTTTATTGGTACATTTTATATATGCATAATGATCACATTCAACTTTCAAAGTTTGTACCAGCACATGACACATCTTAATTTTCATTTTCTCCTTTCCCTTGTCCTCCCCTCAACTCCCATCCCCTACATACATGAGCTTTGTTTCCTTTTTTTTTAACCATCAAATTTTTTCTTGCCTTTCTTTACTTTCTCTTACCTCCCTTTCCCTTTTCCTTTTGAATATATTTTTTTCTTTTTCACAATACGTATCATAGATTTTGGTCCTCATTTATGTTTTCAGTTTCTTATACTAAAGAAATGACATGGGGGCTGGGGATTTAGTTCAGTGGTTCCAGCACATGTCTTGCAAGCACAAGGACCTGGGTTCGATCCCTGGTAACCACATACCTATACTGGGTGTGGAGACTCACACCCAGCAGCAACCACTACCACATACCACAGTGCCGGGCGTGGTGGCTCACACCTGTAATCCCAGCACTCAGGAGGCAGAGGAAGGAGGATTGCTGTGATGAGTTTGAGGCTGAGCTCAGGGCCAGCCTGAACCACAAAGCGAGACCCTGTTTCAAAAACCTAAAAAAAAAAAAAAAAAAAAAAATGATATGGTATTTACACATATGTACTATTTATTTCACTTTGGAGTATGTCCTCAAGGTACATCCATTTGAGTATAAATAACTCAAATTTATCATTTGTTATGGCTAAGTAATAATACATTTTATTGAAAAGTGCATCTTTATTCAATCTCCTTTTGATGGACATTTGGACTGTTTCCAAGATTTATCTATCAAAAACTGAGCTGCTATAAATGTAGGTGAACATACATCATTGTGATATGATTCTTTTAATTCTTTTATATATATACATAGCAGGGAAATAGAGTCAAATGGGACTTCTAGTCCTGGCTTTTGAAGAAATCTCCACATTGATCTTCATAGTGGTTGCACCAGTCTATATTTCCACTAATAGTGGAGAAAGGTTCCTTTCTCCCCACAACCCCACCAGCATTTGTTTTTTGATTTCTTGATAGCAGCCATTCTTTTTGGAGTGAGATAAAAATTTCAGTGTTGTTTCAATCCACATTTCTCAAATGACCAGCTATGATGAACATTTCTTCATATGCTTCTTAACTGCCTTTACTTCTTCACCTGAAAAGTGTTCACTTCAGATACCCATTTTTGAATTGGACCTTTAAAACAAAAAAGATATTTGTAGAAACAAAACAAAGCAAAATGCCCACAAAGCCTCGAATCAAGTCAATACCAATTAATCATTATTTAATGAATCAATCAGTAACTATTCTAAACAGATCTAATTAATTACCTGATCATGTAATCAATCAGTATTTAATGTCACTTAATTTAATACTCCTGCTATGTATTAACTTAAGATTAAAAACTCTTCTATTTGTCTTATCTGTACGTAATTCCTCAGTGATAATGTTTGCTTCTATGTATTTTGTATAACTTCGTGGATACGAATCAGCATTTCTTGGTTCGTAGAGGCCATCAACTGTAAGATGTGCTATTGAAATAATAATTTAACAAAAACATATTTGAAAAAGTGACATTAAGAGCACATGAATTATAAGACATGTTTTTGGGAAAAGAGAGCTTCATAGATTTTAATAAATATTCTTTGTGTAACTTCAATGATCTCATGCCTTTCACTTCTATTCTATGTAGCTAGGGAAATTCGGTACCTGTGTGGTATTTCTGAAGATTCTCTTTAGGTATCATGCTGCACTTTGTCTTCATGCTAATTATTCAACTGAAACAATCTTATCACCATTAATTCCACAGTTGCTAGAGATTATTGGTCACTGATGCATGAAGCACTGACTCTCCAGTTGTTTCTTTATGGTTAAAAGCTAGTACTTACCAGCTCTCTACAGAAAAAGTTCTCTCTTTTTTTAAACAAAACAAAACAAAACAAAACACAAAGCTTGCTAAATTTTCTTGGTTTCAAAGCATCAACTGTCTTTCTCTTTGAATAGTAAAGAAGGAAAGACTGTTGCTGGTTTGGAATGGAGTATAGATCAAATCAGTTCCCTGAGTCAAGTCCATCTTAATGGCATCTCCAACAAAAAGTTCAAACTATAGTTAGTATTTGAATATGAGTTTTATTCATTTTCATATCTGAAGATCTATATTCATTTAAAAAGTACATCCAGGAAAAATGCCATAAATTCTGTGTATGCACACATAACAAATTTTGGTAATTATAGGCAATCCTTATACTTTTACTTAGTTGTGTAATATTCCATTGTTTCCATAGGAAACATTAATTCACAAAAATTTAGGATGTATTGTTACAATGAATGTCTTTTACACACATATTAAAGATGAATATGTATGTTCATATTTATGTGTTAAGTCAGTAACTGGGAATGGATATGTTAGGTCAGTGAAAAAAAACGTATGTAGAGTACATTGTAATTTCAGTGTTTTTGGCTAGACTGTTTCTTATTCCACACTGACAGCAGTCTCAAACTTCTAGAGTAGAACCTGTAGCTGGCCCTGATATTTTTCATAAACACTACATTAAAATGAAGAAAATATTTAAATGTGATTTTCTTGGAACAGAACATATTGATTAAAATCAGAGTGAATGGAATGATTTTAGCTTCACTAATTTAGGAAATTTAAAGAAAGAGAAGTGGAAAAAAAATACTGTTGGAATATGTTTCCATGTTTTCCAAGAATAAGGAATGTTACTGGCAATGGGATGCATTTGATAAAATCCAAACAGTGATTGAGGATATGTCCATAATACATGCAACCTAAGATTTAAAGGAGACGTTTTAGCCCTATTCACATGGTGAAACCTATTTTATTGTATTATCTGTGATTGTTGATACTTTTACAAAACAATACTAAATTCATTTTTTTCTGTTTTCAAGTAACTCCCCACACATGTGCATAATGTCAGAAAGTCAGCTTGACACAGATATGTGTGAGTTTTCCCCAGCAGATGCTCATCAAGCTGACTGCTGAATTATTTCATGATAAGATAATTTTCCTTCAAGTCTTAATGCCACAGAGGTCACATGGTCTGGCAGTATTCATGAGGGAACTGTCACTTTCAGGCTCCTACTATCAGTCACTCCTCTATCTATATTTGGTTTATGGATTCAGGAAAGTGTGATAGCAGTTATTAGCTGCTCTCAGAAAATCCTCTTGCAAGATAGATTTATTTCCTGATTAATGATGAAAATGATTCAGTATTAGTTTCAACTTTTGATATCAACAATTTTATGTTAACATCATTCCTGCTGTGTTCCCCTTTCAAATTACTATGTTCATTCTCATGATTAAAAAGCTATTATTTGATTTAGACTCACTCTGTAATTATCAACCAGAGCACTCTTGACATGTCTAACTAAATTTGGGTATATGAAGTTGTACCTCCTTGACCAACAAGAGACTTTCCTATGGAAGCTTTTTTTTCTGCTCTGAATTTATATAAATCAAGAGTGTGTAAAACCAGGGAAATAGTATTTGTCATAAATTCTATCTCATCTCAATATGATTCTTGAAAAGAACTGTGGAATTTATTTTTTCCTTGAAAATAGGATGTTTGATGCAGTCTTTTGTTTATAGAGGCATATATTTCTCAACATTTATAACATCAACTTTTTTATTACTCTATTTTTCTTTCATGCCTAGATTACTTGAACTTTTTATTCCATGCCATTTTTTAGGGTTATTGAGAATGAAGAATTTTAATTGGAGGCACTGGAAAAGTGCTCTCTATTATTTCCTACAGAATGTAGTAATTACCTTAATTCTTTCACTTTTACACGTGTTCTGATGAAATACATCAGTGAAATTGGCAAATAATTTGCAAGTGCCAAATTGTTGAAATTATTACTTGCTTAATATTGATCTTTATTTTTTGAGCTTTATTGAATTTTATCTCACAATCTGTGTGGGTACATCTATAATGTGATAATTTGGTACACATATTCACCATGAAGTGATTGCCACATTCAGTTCATCAATACAGCCATAATTTCACAGTTACCATTATACCATTAGTTTGTGGGATGAGTATATGAAGGCCTTGGGCCTTCGACAATTTCAAGTATACAGTATGACATTAAGTGTATATGTCATAGCACTTTAGAATCTCAACACCAACACTTTTTAAAAAATCGTATACCTATTTGAGGTATGTTTCCTTTGACTGTTCTCTCTACTCCTCCTGTTAACCACAGCTCTACTCTGTGAATCTGACTTTAGATTCCTAAGCGAGGTGATTTTTTTGCAGTTAATTTACTTCACCTAGCATATCTTTTAAGTTTATCCACATTATCACAACTGAAATTTCCCTCTTTTGATGATCATGTATTATTCTAACACACACACGTGTACACACACACGCACACACATGCATGCACATACACACACGCACGCACGCACACGCACATACACATGCACGCACACAGGCACACACACATACACACAGGCACATACACACACGCACACACACACATACACACAGGCACACATACACACACACATACACACACGCACACACACACACACGCACGCACACCACCAGCACCATCACCAGCCACAGCAGCAGCAGCTTTTCTTTATTCATTCATTTGTTGATAGAAAAAGGTTATTTTCATATTTTACTATTATTAATAGTGCCACAATGAACATAAGAATGCAAGTATCTTTCTGACATACTGATTTCATCTCTGGATATCCAGGATGAGGATAGCTGGATGTATAAGAATCCTACTTTTAATTTTGAGGAAATTTTTTACATAATGATTCTACTAATTTGTGTTTCCTCAAGCAGGGTACAAGAATTCCCTTATCTTTATATCTCACACACATGTGTATATTATCTCTTTGAAAATGCTTATTATAACAAGTGTGAGTTGACAGTTTATTGTGGCCTTGATTTGCATTTCCTTGATAATTAGTGATGTGGAGGGCTTGTTCATATACGTTTTGATCATTTGTGTGTATTCTTTGGACAGATGTCTATTCCTTTTCTCACTTTAAATTGAATCATTGTGTTCTGTCTTATCTTAATCCTGTTATGATGAGTGAATTCATTTAATATTTTGGATATAAACTCCCAAATGGTCAAATGCTTTACAGGTATTCCCAACCATTCAGATGCCTTCTACTTTTATTGCTTATTTTCTTTGCTGTGAAGAAGCTTTTCATTTTGTATAATAAAATTCTGTATTTTCTGTAATCTACTTTTCTGACCTGCAGTTCTTAGGTTTAGTATCTTTGTCTGACTTTGACATTAGGATAATTCTACCCTAGTAATGTAAGCTTGGAAATGTTCTTCTCTTTTAATTTTTGGAAATGTGAGCAGGGTTAGCATTAAGGTTTTAACATTTGATACAATTAACCAGTAAATTGTCTTGGGATTTTCTTTCTTGTGGAATTAAAAAAAGTTTATTGATTCAATCTATATTTTTATCTCTTCATGTTCCTTATTTCTTTTACAATTTTAATCCCCCCTTCCTTCATCATATGTCACAATGCCACTTATTACAAAATTTGCATGATGTATCCACTGAGAAATGAACTTAGGTATAGTTATTTTTATATCTTTGTTGTTTAATTACAATATTAGAATCAAAAGTGATATATACCCTACCATGAAAGCGTTAGAATAACCTAGAATTGACTATATATCTACTTTATCAGCAAATTTTCTACATTATTAATGTTAATAACATAATGTTATTTAGGTTTTTTATTTCAAACTGTATTGTTTCTTGTAAGGAAGGTCTATTGGTGATGAACTCCATGTTTAGTTTGCTGTTTATAATACTATTTCTTTCTCATTTCTGAGGACAGATTTGCTGGATATGTAATCCTGGCAGTGTTTTCTTTTATCATATCGTCTCGCTTTTTCTTGTCTGCAAAATATCTGCTAAGAAACCCCCTGATTGTCTTATATAAGTTCCCTTGTATATAATAAATCTCTCTTGCTACTTACAGTATGTTTTGTTTTCATTTGGCTTTTGACAAATTGATGAAAATCTACATGGGGATTATCTTCTCTGGGTTGATCTCATATGAGGGTCTTTGAAAATCATTAATCTTGATGACCATGCCACTCCTTCGAGAGGGAAGTTTTCAGTCATTATTTCTCTGAATAAACTTTCTGCTTCTTTCTCATTTTGGGACATTCTCTGAATTCACACATTAAGTTGATTGGATGAGTTTTATAAGTCTTGGATAAATTCTTCATTCTTCTTTATTTTTATTTCTCTAATTGGCTAATTTCAAATGACCTGTCTTCGAATTCACTGATTTTTTTTTCTTTTGAATTTTATTATTACTGTCTTTATGCTTGCTCATCCCGCATTTCTGTTTGATTCTCTTTTATGGTTTCTAGTACTTTAAAAACTTTGAATTTTGAGGCTGGGGATATAGCTCAGTGGTTCCGGCACCTGTCTTGCAAGTGCAAGGACCCAGGTTCGATTCCTGGTAGCCATATAACAATACTGGGCGTGGAGACTCACCCCAGCAGCAACCAGTACCACATACCACAGTGCCGGGTGTGGTGGCTCACGCCTGTAATCACAGCACTCGGGAGGCAGAGGCAGGAGGATTGCTGTGATATGAGTTTGAGGCTGAGCTCAGGGCCAGCCTGAACCACAAAAGCAAGACCCTGTCTCAAGAAAACTTAAAAAAAAAAAAAAAAAAAAAAAAAAAACCTTTGAATTTTGACCATAGGTTGTTTACTGATTTCATTTAGTTTTCTGCTTATATTTGCACTCATTTAGCTTCTTCAGAGTGACCATTTTGAGTCCTTTGTCAACCAATTTATAAATCTCCATTTATTAATTCATTCCAAGTGTTAGTTTCTGGAACTTTATTAATTTCCTTCACTTATGTCATGGTTGCCTGATTTTTCACAATCTATATAAGCCTGTATTTGAGTGTGTTTTAGTCTGTTTGGGTTGCTATAAAAGTACTATTGGGAGATTATAATAAACAGAATTATTCCATATTTCAAGAGGGTAGAAAGTGCATTAACAACATTTGTTTTTAGGCAAGAACCTATTATTCCTCATATAAGTGTCCTTCATTATGTTGAAATGACAAATTAAATTCTCTTAGAAGGGCGGTTACACTAATTATCAAGAGCTCTGCATTCGTAATCCAACCCATTCCAAAAATCTTCCTTCTACCATCTTTTAATATCATCACCTTATGGTTTCAACATAAGTTTTTAGAAAACTATAAACATTCAAGCCATAACAATATATGTGTATTTGAAGAACCAAGCACTCTTCATCTTTGTAAATGGCTTTTGACAGGCAAAAAGCTTCTTCTGTTTGATTTGTTAATTGATTGCATTTCGTTTTTTAAGAATTGATTTTACTGGTACATTTTATATATGCATTATGAGCACATCCAACATTGACAGTTTGTTTATGTACATCACACATCCTTTTTTTTGTTGTTGTTTAGGTTTTTGGAGACAGGGTCTCGCTTTGTGGTTCAGGCTGGCCCTGAGCTCAGCCTCAAACTCACATCACAATCCTCCTGCCTCTGCCTCCCGAGTGCTGGGATTACAGGCGTGAGCCACCACACCCGGCACTGTGGATGTGGTACTGGTTGCTGCTGGGTGTGGGTCTCCACACCCAGTACTGTTATGTGGTTACCGGGGAATCGAACCCGGGTCCTCGCGCTTGCGAGACAGGCGCCGGAACCACTGAGCTAACTCCCCGGCCCCTACATCACACATCTTGATTCTCATTTTTCCCACTGCCTTCCCTATGACCTCACCTCATATATATATATATATATAAGCTTTGTTTCCTTTTTTTACTATCAAATTTTTTCTTTTCATTCTTTATTTCCCCCACCCACCTTTCCCCTTTTCCTTTTGTAAGTTTTATTTTACATTTACATTATACATTTTATTCATTTATTTATTTATTTTGAGACAGGGTCTCATTTCTGTAGTTCAGGCTGGCCCTGAGCTTAGCCTCTACTTACTTATGAGTATGTCCTCAAGGTACATCCATTTCAGTATAAATGACTCAAATTTATCATTTTTTATGACTAAATAATACTCTGTTTTATTAAAAAACAAAACAAAAACACTCCTTAATTCTATCTCCTATTGATGGTCATTTTGGCTTTTTCCAAGATTTAGCTATTACAAACTGTGTGGTTATAAATATGTGTACACATATGTCTCTGTGGTATAATTCTTTCATACGTATATGTAGCAGGGGAATAGCACCTTCAAATGGGACCTCGAGTCCTGTTTTTTAAGGAATCTCTACATTGATCTCCATAGCTCTTGCATCATGCATCAATCTACATCCACCAACAGTGGAGAAGGTGTTTTTTCTCCCCACAGTCTTGCTATAATTTGTTGATGTTGGATATTCTGATAACAGCCATTCTTTCTGGAGTGAGATAGAAGCTCAGTGTTGTTTCCATTTGCATCTCTTGAATGACCAGTAACGTGCAACATTTCTTTGTATGTTTCTTGGCTGTCTTTACTTCTTCATCTGAAAAATGTCTGTTTATTCAGATCCGCATTTTAAATTGGGTCTTTAAATTTGGGGGGACTGATATTTTGATGGATCTTTATATACTCTAGACAGTAGTACTTTGTCCGAGAAATAGTTGGTAAAATTTTTTTCTCATAATGTAGGTTGTCTTTTTGCTCTGTTGGTGGTTTCCCTTGCTGTGTGGAAGATTTTTTAGCAAGATGAGATCCTACTTGTTTATCTGTGACAAAGGAGCTGAACACCCCCAGTAGAGGAAAGAGCTTTTTTAACAAATGGTGCTAGGAAAATTGGGTTTCAACCTGACAAAGATTAAAGCTAAATGTATCTCTTTTTCCATGTGCCAGGCTAAAATCAAAGTGGATTAGAGACCTAAATGTTAAAACACAAACACTAAACCTGCTGGAAAATAGGTTAGATAGAACTCTTTAAGGCATTGGCTTGGGAAAAGACTTTGTGAACCAAAACCTCAACAGCATGAGAACTAACAGAAACAATAAACTATTGATGGCATTTCTTGCTTAATCTTAGATGAATGGAATTGGAGCCAGGCCATGTGGCTGCTGGTAGGGTTCACTGTTAAGAGCTTCATACCAAGATATCACATTGTGTTGTTCGTGTCTGGTGCTTAGATAGACTGAATTGGCTGGAGGATACTAGTCAAAAGGTCTGCTTCTGGGTACAGGGTATATTTGGGTCTGTAGATGGTGGACCTGTGACCAAATGCATGGGCAGATTTGACTCCTGCTGAATGAGGCTATTGGTGCATCAGTATCAAGGTCTCTGGACAAAGTTGACTGGCCACACACTGCCACTCAATGTAGCCAAGACAGGACACAGTGTTGTTTTTGGAGCTGCCGCAAAACACTATATCTTCTGGCTTGTACTGGTGGTATGGATGAGCATATTTTATTCTGGTGTGTAAGTTGATAGAACATTTCAAACCTTCCACCGAGTAGGCTTAGGAGAACTTTTTTGGGCTCAAGATTGGCAGGCTGCCCCTGTAAACACGATGGGCATGTCTACTTGCAGGTACCTACGTGGAAGGATTGATCTCAGACAGAAACTAAGAGGGGCTTTTAGAATCTGTTGTGGAATTAGTATATTCCTTGTCCACAGAAATAAACATTTGTCTGGGAGTTTCCAAGTGTAGGCAGGACCAATCCAAGCCATAAGAAAGACTGGCTTTACCTTGTGGGATTGGAGCCATAATTGGGTCTTGGATTGTTTGGCCTTGTCAGGTGTGATTCCTCTCAGGATCACTAGCAGATAGTGCTGATAGTAGGACTGACATCAAGGAGAATGGGTTTCCAGGGAAGTGAGGAACATTTCCAGGTCTGTGCCAGGATCACAGTTTGTAAGCATATAGCTGGGTATGAGTATGGACTCTCGTGATGTCCTTCCTGGGATGTGAGCTCTGCACAAAGGCTTTGCAAAGACAATTTTCACTAGTGGATGACTTTTAACTCTGGCTTTATGTGTTTGGTTGGAGTGACAAGAACAGGACACAATTTATTCCACCATTTTGATAGTTTTTGTTATTGTGATATTCAATATTCCATGTGTTTAAGATTAAAGTGCTGTAAAACAGTATACATTCTCCTTTGGTTAGCAAAAATATATAATTGTAAATGTTTGATATTTATGGAAAATCATCAATAACATCATTAATTACAGAATTTCGTGTAGTTTACATTCTACTTACTGTTATCCTTTCTAAATGTCATCAATCTTCTCTAATAAAGTATCTCTTTTTTATTGGTCATTTTGTTAGACATGATTCAAATTAGAAATATGCAGGATTTTTTTCTTCCGCAAACTTTGAAGAATGACAATAATTAGATTTACTAATACCCTTATGTCATTTGCACTTTACCATATCTTAATTTTGGGTTATTTCATTTCAGTATGCATATTCTACTTTCAGTGCGTCAAATATATCATATTCAGTGACTTCATTAAGGGAACTTCCAGGTTAATTTTGATAGTTATTCTTCTTTATATATTGGATTATCATTGAACAGAGATGTTGAAGGTTAATTAATCAAGTTCTTTTTAGGTCGATCTGAGTCTTGTGCTTAGATATTCTTAAGGAACCAAGGAAGTGAATGGGGAATTGAAACAACATTGAAATTTAAATGTAGAAAATATACTTAGGAAGTATGTTGCTTACAGTACTTCTGCATAACAGCACGTGTGTGTTGGTCTCCCCCAACCTCTGAAACATTTTCTGAGTATTATTGAAGTAAATAACTAGGATATTAGACACCATATTACATTTTAAAAAGTCTTTATTTGAAAAACTTATATAAAAGAGAATTTTCTATTCAAGAGCAGTAAAGGAAAGGTCATGTTTGTATTCTGCATTATTTGAAGGTGCTTTTAATCCTCATTAATATAGAGGTGTAGAAAGAAAGTGAACATAGCAGACCAGATCATACTAGGGAGGACAATTTAGGAAAAAATTGCTTATTTAGTAAAGACATTATTTAATACTCAGAATTCTTTTTAGAGTTGATTGATTTCTAAATTTCCAGCCCAGAAGACAATCTCCATCCTCTTACATTACACTCAGTTTATTGACTCAAAAAGAATGGAATTAGAAATGATTGCAAAAAGGTTCATAAACTTTAATGGATGGCAAGCTGGGTTAGCTATTTAGTGTTATAAGCAAGCCTGAGAATCAGTTTCCAGGTTCTTAGTCAAGTGTTCTGTTATAAAAATGCTGCTTCGACTTCAAAACTCTCCCTCACGTAAACCTTCCTTGCTTGTTTAATGGTCTCCCAAATTTCCCTTCAATTTTGTTTCTTAGCCATTACAGTACATTTAGATTCATATTCTGCAGATGCAATGGAAGACTTTACAAATATTGAACTATTAGCATATTGCAAAGAAATTATTTTATTTCTTTAGTCTAAATGATATCAATATTCTGTGATGATAAACTTGCTTCACTTACTTTGTGGGGGTCTCTAAATACATATAGGAACAAGATAGTAATTTTAAATCTCAAGTAAGAAAGTATCAAGCAGCCAGGTATTAAATGTTTAGGAAAAAAAGCATTATGTTGCATATGTGGACATTTATATAATCTTTAGAGTATACAGCTGTTTATAAATTTTCTTTTCAAATGTACTATTTTTGTTGAAACAATTATATCAATTTTTATTCATTTTTAAATATATTCCATTTCATTCTACCAATTTTTTTTTAACTTGGTCCAAACTTCCTGCTTTAGTGTTGTGAAAGCATGAATTGTGATATGTCAAGTTCACTCCGGTAAGAACCACCTAGCAGTTCAGTAAATTTCTGGGTGTGTCTATGAGTGACTGACATGTTGACCAGCAAATTTATGGGAGAAGACTCCTCCCAGATGGGTGTGGTACCGACCAAAAGGTTTGTAGACTGCATCAATTAAAAAGAGAGAGGAGAAGTAGCTCACTCTTTACTACTCCCTTTCAACACTGGTCTTCAGTTTCTTCAGCCTTCTATTGCACTAAACAGCCCTCCTATTCCAGTAATGCTAGAGTGAGCTTCCGGGTCTTCAATCCTTTACTGATACTAGGTCTTTAGGATCTGTACTGGGCAGGCGGCCATTTTGAATTCTTCCACCTCTGATTTCACAGATGGCCTTTTGACTTTTTCATTTCTAATCCTATAAGCTTATGCTTTTGTGAAATATACATATATTTTATATTGATTCTGTTCCTCTAGACACCTAAAATGTAACTAAAAAGCATACCATTCCTTTGGGTTATTGACATGTTAACTTTTGTAGACCATACACCAACATTGATTACTGTGACTTTTTCCCCTTTACTTAACCCTCTTTATGTATTCAATTTATACTTTATAAATTCATACAGGTGGAATTATTATTATTATTTTTTGCTTTAGATTTACAGGAGTACTCAAGAACATCTTTTATGGATTAATTTACCTGACTAAATTATAAATTTTAAACCAATTGGGTTCCTAGTATTTCATATATTCACCTTCCCAGTACTGATTTTAGTGCTCATAGGCAGTTATCCTTTTGATCTACTGGAATATAACTAAGCATTTCTCATTGTGTTTTCCTATAGTTTATTATTTTGACAGAATATAAATGCCTGTTCTAGATGTAGCATGAAAAATGGCTTACAGTAGGAAGTAAACATAAACTAAATGTGTGTAGTAAATATACATAAAGGAATACAGCAAAAATATAATACAGTGTTTATATTAAATCTTACAAGATGCTATTGATCATTATTTTTGAAATGAATGTATTTTATCATACCTATACAAAAGAGACTATTTTGATTTATATTAAGTTTATGTACTTGGTGTCATTATTTGTATAACTAAAAAAAGTAATTTTTGTTTCTTTTTCTTTATAATCTTTTTAGCCTCACCTGTCTTTCCTGTGTCCGAAAATTTGTCCACTCCCTTATGAAAAATTAGTGTTAAAAACTGTCCTTATTTTTATTAAATTTTACAATATTGATATCTTTTTGAGATAGTAGCACATATTTGCAGGAACTAGTAAACCACTGCATTCTACTGAACAACTTGTAGTAATAGTTGGCCTCGGTTTGAGGTAAAGTTTTATTAACATTGCCAATTAATTATAAGAAAATAATATAGTTTAAAGTTTTATCTAGCCAATCTAATCACATTGCTAACTTAAGTATATTATTTGATTTGATTTGGTAAATTGTTTTTATGCTTTTTATAATATAATAGCATTAGTCCCATATAAGATGATGTGTGTGTGTTTCTTAGTAAAATTTAAGATTTAGGCCAAGTGTGGTGGCACTTGGAAGGCTGAAACAGGAGGATAACTGTGATTTCAAGGCAGTCTGGGCTACAGTGAGTTAGTTCAAAGACAGTTTGTACAAATACATAGAGACTGTGTCTCAGAAAAACAAAAGAAAAAGAAAAAAAAAGATTAAATATTGTTGTATTTATGTTCCTAATGCATGCATTTAAAACAACTAAACAGAGCCCTATTAATTCTCTAATTAATATTATAAGATATACTGAAAATAAACAAAATTCAGATTAGCCGTACTTCTTTGTTATTTGACATTTAAAATGTTTCTTGACTTTATATAATTAAAATAATTTTGATTTTTTGTATAAACATTCTGCAGTCAAATTTCCTTTAGCTCATTTATAACCAATAATTTTTCATTTAAGGGATCCATAAAAATATGGAAACATCAGAAAATATGTACATTTATAATTGTGTTAATATTTTTGATTTAGTGAATGAAGTGGCCCTGAATTTAAAAAGTTGGTAAGTTTACAAAAGGGAGCACAAGGATTTATGTTGCCCATTGATACATGTAAATGAGTTTACTTTAGAAGACTATTAAAACCTAAACAATATGCTGTATTTCAGATTTAGCTTGTGTCACAAGATATCAGAGGAAGGTAATATTTTTTCACATAGTTACTTGTATAAGATATTTAGTAACAAAAACTGCAAATATTATTTTGTTTTTTAGATTAAAATCACAAGGAAATGAAGTGATTAGATTTCCTACCAATTCTGAAATAGAAAGGTAGGTGTTTGCATAACTACACACATTTTTATTATAGTTTACATTTTTGGTCTTCTTAGCTCAATGATAATTTTTTCCATATAAAATTTAGTTATTGTTATTTAAAAAGTATTTTAAAGTGTTGTATTTTTATGCATTATTTAAATTATTTTTCACATAAGATGTAGGAAATAAGGGTACATGTGATAAAACAAAGTATATATAATAAAATTTTTCTCTGGGATCAAATGGATTTTTTAAAGAGATAAGAAATAGTCTCCATTGTCTAAAATTGCAATAAAGACATTTTGTTGATGTTGTTTGTACTTTTGCCTATGCTGATCAAGCAGTGATTACAGAATATATTGTGTCTTTGCTGTTCATTTCTAATCCTGGATCTGATAGTATAGTCCTCAGTGTATTCAAGTTAAAGAGAAGTTCATTTTATTTGCAGTTAAGAATGATTTTTGAGGTTAAATAAGGCTTTTCTTGAAGAGATTTCACTTTTTTAAAAATTATCTTTATTGGTACATTAAATATACACATCATGATTGCACTCCATAATGGGGATTTGTACCAGTATAAGACACAACTTAATTCTCATTTTTTCCCATAGCCCCACCCACCCTACCACCCCCCCATATATATAAAATTTGTTTCCTTACTTTTTTGTTACAATCTCAACATTGTCCCCTTTTATACTGCTTAAAGTTGTTGCTTTCCAGAAATGTAGAAGTAACACCAATCGATAGGATCCTGGAACCGTTCCTATCTCTTCTTTTATACACACTGACGGAGTCTCTTCTGCTCATTTAAAAAGACAGTATCAGGCATTATAATACAAAGCAATTTCTAGTTTATGCCTGGTTTTTAAAAACAAAATTCTCTATACACTGAATCTAAAACTCATCCCTGAAGAGTATTGATCTGTACTAGTTACTGATCATCCTATTCTGAAACCACTGTGAGATCACTGTAGTAAATAACTAAAATGGAACTGATAATATTAAAAATTAAATCTAAGAAAAGTACAATACAGTAAGTATGAAGACAGTTCAATCTTTCATTATTTATAATCTTGGAAAAAGACATTTCAGAACACTCCATTAAATCTCACTATCATTTAAACCAAGACTGCAATAAGATAATATCATAAAGAGAATTAATACTTCATTGACACATAGAACCAAAGAAAACCATTGTTTACATTTCTATGTTCGACACCTGGACAAAAAAAATAAATATTTGTTTTATATATTTTCTATATTTAATAATAACCATAGATATTGTATATTCTCTTAAATCCTACAATAATTATTGGAAGAACATTAAAGACTACTCATATATTTCAATGTATATGCAACACTATTTCATTTCCTCTAATATAAATGCAAATTGATCTTCCTCATTATACTACATACCAAGGAGAAATCCAGATAGAACCAATACAAGGATCAAAGTGCTATTTGGTTTTAGATTTCATAACTTTGAGGAAAGACATGAGAACTAGATAGAAAAAATATAATAAAAGTACAGTAAGAAAAACTACTGTTAATAGAAATATTATGTACTGACAAGTAGAAAAGGGGAGAGAAGTGTGCTCAGAACTGGAGATTAATTTCATCTTTCAACTTTGAGGAATTAATTTCATTATTGCTTTCAACCTTATCTACTCTGACTACTGGGTTTTATATGGAATCGGCAATCAAATTTAGGAGAAACTTGGGACATTGCACTTGGGAGGTAGGCGTTGAAACTGATGAAATAAATTCCTGGCCGGTCTGCTTCTTGATATATGTCTCATATATTCTGCCTCTATATTTCCATCACCACACTTAAGACCCAACTTGACATAAAAACAGCCATTTTGTTAAAAACCTCCACTTTGTATCCTATAATCTCCCTGTGAACCCGGAACTTTTCTCCTTGGGAACTGTCCACTCAACTGATGTGTGAAGCTACAGATTGTATATTTTTAGAATGCACTGTTCTATAGTAACACCTTAGTAACAGTGTCTTTACAATGCTGTCAGCTGGGTAACAGAATGATCTAACTATTGCTATTGCCTTCTGTAACTCATTTCTGCATAGAAACCTCCTAGTAATAGGTAGCAGGTGGTAAGTAGATTTTGCCTTTAAATACTGTGTCTTAGTTAAACACTGGGCCCTCTCTCATCAGCTTGCCCTCGGGGGAACAGACCCCAGCTGGGTAATAAAAGTCTTGGTTCGACTTTAAGATCTTGTTGTGTCCTGTTGCTTGTTGGCACTTGGGCATAACAACACTAATGTATGCTTTTTTATTTCTCAATTCCAGTCAGCCTTAGACCTTACAGTGTGAAACTGGTGTTTGGTAAGAAAAATCCAGGAATTTCAAGGATTAATTCCTGAAAATTCATCAACTGTAACTTTTATTAGAATATCCACTGTTTTTGGGAATGTGTCTCAGTCAATTTCCGTTGTTTTTAGTGTGCTTTGAAACTTCCAACAAACTGTTTAAAACTCATTTACTAAATGCTGTTCAACATGACTGTTTCATATTTCACATGAGAACAGTCACATAAGAACAGTTCGTTGCTCTACCCCTTCCTATCCTCAATTCATACTACTGTTTTAATGATATTTCAAAATACAAATCACTTTATTCATTCACTTGAATTTTCAGTGTCTTCTAATATTACTCAGAATAGAGCCTACCTGAATATGAACTTTCTGTGTTGTCTTATTTTCCTTTTCCCTAATGACCCAGAGGAAACCATCTGTTGGTGGTCTGATTTTATAAGCGCCCAGTTTCCAAGGAGGCTCATGTTTTGCTCCCCACCTTTTTCTGATTTATTCCATGCAACTCTGACATTATTTTCTTCAAAATCTTTTCCTTTTACTTGCAGGGTTGCTTCTCCCTCTTTTATATTAATTCCATTGTATAGATATTTTTGTGATTGCTTATTTACTTTTGCATCATTTCATTAAGGATACTGCAATAGAAAGATCTGAAAATTCCGTGACTTATTTTTCACTCATTTCAGTTGCAGAAATTCCAAAACAACTTTGATTTGTTTTATGTTTCTTTCTTTCCAAGAGTAATCCATAATGGGGACATTGCTCTCTCTGTCTCTGTCTCTGTCTCTGTCTGTCTGTCTGTCTCTCTCACTCTCTCATAATCAATAGAAGAGAAAACTATGTAAATGATTTTAGTGTACTACTCATTCTTTATGTTCATGTTCTGTTGAAGAAAACAAGTTAGGAGATCAAACCCAATACTAAAGGTGTGAAAAGATTCCTATAGGAATTCTTTCTAGTCATTCAGTGAAGATCAAACATAGAAACTTTTTTAAGAGAAAAGAAAGTACCTATGAATAACACAATCACTACACTGGTATCTTATTCATAGTAGAGGATATAACTTGTATTAACATTTTGTGACTTTCACCATCTTACTTTTCAGTTTTTTATTACTGCAAAAAATACCTGAAACAATCAGTTTTAGAGACCCAAGTTTTCTCTGGGTTCTCAATTTTAAATATTTAAATCCATGACTGGTTGGCTGTGCTTCTGGGGATGAAGTTACCCATCACATCGCAGTGAGAGATGGTGACCTGCTCAGCAGCTGAACAGACATGGGTATATGATGGGGTTGTGGAGCCCAATAATGTCAATATCTACCTCAAGATGATAAATCCTTTCTCCAGAGCTAGTGTTTAAGAAAAACCTAGATGTCCCCAGTTGTGAAGACTTTAATTTGAACATCATTATTAATTTACAGTTGACTGTATCTGGTATTTTCCCTCCTAGAATGCTCTTGTTGATACTGTGGCACTCACACTGTTCCTTCCACCAGGTTGGTGTAAGTACAAAAGTCATTTTATGGGGAGAAAAACTTGTAAACAAAGAAGTACATGTCACCTGCCCCAATGTTTGACAGTTCCAAAGTAGATAAGTTCCTACCATACACAGTGAGACTGTGTGCATCATGGCAAGGAGAGGCCATCAGCAACTGAGTACATCTGATCAAGCCTAAATATCCTGCCAGAGAAATTGGCCTTCTAAGAAAAAAGGAACCTTTGCATTTTGGCTCTAATACCAATCTATTTTGAGCTAAATTTTCTAAATCAACTTTTAGCTCAGTTATCAAAAGAAAATGGCCACCAGCATACTAAAATCTGTTTCTCTTTATGTTTAAGATGATTTTGAATGAAAACAAATGTAACCTAGCTATAAAAGAAAAATGATAAATGGGTAACAAATCATTTTCAAACTTATAGTTGACGCCAAAAAAGTAGGGTAGAAAATGAAAAAAAAGTTCTTGTGACTTCTGTGTCCAGTTAGAAATGGTCAGTTAATGTGACCAGTATGGTAGTACATTGAATTATTTAATAGTTGTTATAAATAGAAACCACTGACACTAGCTAACTACAAGAAAGAGAAAGGTCAAATATTGTAAAAAGAAAGGCAGCAGGATAATGAACAAAATGCCTGGGAGATTAGACATATCACAGCATATCCGGAGCAATAGAAGGACAAATAGAACACTGGGAATGGAAGTGGACTGGTCGGTACAGTGAATACTGTGACATTAATGAACCACAGAAATACATTATGTGCAAGAAACCAGACACAAAAGTGCATATTGTCCGATTCACTTCATGTGAAATAATCATCACGTGTAAATCCATAAAACAAACAAACAAAAAAACCTTACTAGCAATTGTCAAGGGAGGGAAGAGTGAATAGGCATCCTTTTAATCTGATGAAAATATCTTGGAGTTTGATAGATGTGATGGTTATACAATATTATCAATGTAGTAGATACAGTGAGGGTACAGTTTGGAATGGCTACTGGTCATGATTCTTCTAATCTTAGACATTTACAACAGTTTTTTAAAAGATCAATAACAAGTTACAACTACTCTTGGACTATTCCTTCTTGCTTTGGTTTTCTAGTGCAAGATCCCAAACTTTCAGTTTGACCTCTATTGTGTAGAATAATAAAAAAAAAGAATAATGCTCACCCTCAGGTTTCTTAGTGGAAATGGATGCAGCATTTCGTGGACCACCAAGATTTTTAAGATATTGGGAAATACATAATTTCCAAAAGTAATAACAATGGCATTAGGAGTGGAAAGTGGATTCTGAGTACGTGAAAGCATCTCTAACATATTCTGATAAGAGACAAAAACAAAATTGCCGAAAGTGAGACTGGTAGCCTGTCTTTAAGAGGGAAACAAAACCTCAAGATAACATTTATGACTTTTTTTTGTTTTTGTTTTTGTTTTTGTTTTTTGAGACAGGGTCTCGCTTTGTGGTTCAGGCTGGCCCTGAGCTCAGCCTCAAACTCACATCATAGCAATCCTCCTGCCTCTGCCTCCCGAGTGCCGAGATTACAGTTGTGAGCCACCACGCCCGGCACTGTGGTATGTGGTACTGGTTGCTGCTGGGCGTGAGTCTCCACACCCAGTATGGTATGTGGTTTACCGGGGATCGAACCCGGGTCCTTGCGCTTGCAAGACAGGCACCGGAACCACTGAGCTAAATCCCCGGCCCAATTTGTGACTGTTCTTATAGCCTAACTAACCCTTTCTTGAAACTATGTATGATTCCTCTCTGCACACACAGAATATTGAGATGGGTGAAGTTACTAGAGGATAGACTGTAGTCCACAGAGGATACATAAGGCAGACAGGAAGCCTTCTGGGTTGTATTACTTGTTTTGAATGCAATATGAAGAAGGACATATGGCAGTTCTCTAACTTTCATTGAATACAGTTTTTAGAAATATTTGTAGAATTAAGTATTAAAGTGGGGTTCCTTGAGATATTTGATAGATCTAAAGAGAATGTACTGAGAAAACAGCCATAAATTGACATATGATAATTTGCCTGAAGCGCAGATGACCTATACTGTACTTTTGAAATTAAAGAAATATACTAGGTGAGTAAGCTTTTATTCAATTTAGGGGGAATTTAATTCCAACTTTCTTATACACAACACAATTACCTTGTCTTACTGGTACATGGAAATGGATATAGATATAACAGAATAAAAGTATCAGTAGGTATGAATTTCAAAATTCTGTATTTAACTACTGAATGCTATTGAATGTTTTTGCAAACTGAAGCAGCTCATTCACTTCTTATCATTAGTTTCCTGCCATACAACGATGTTGTAGATAACAATCCAGTAGATTTGCTGTTATGTTTTAGATCTAAAATATCCCTCAAATGTCTCATGTCTTCAGGATCAGGGCTTTTGCAAGGTGCAGTGCTATAGTGATCAGTGTATTTGTTTACTGGTGAATTCAGAGTTGAATATACTCTTAAGAGTTTGGGCCTGATTGGGTCAGTCAATGGGGGATGACCTGGAAGGATGTTTTCTAGCTCCCGGCTGCTCCCTCCATTCTCTGCTTCCTATCTCCCACCGGCTGAGTGTCTTCTCTCTTTCATGTCTTTGTACCATGAATCTTCTGCCTTGGAGCCAACCAACAATGGACTGAACCTATTAAACCTGGAACCAAATACACCTCCGAGATTTAAATTCCAGGTGTCGTGTATTTTGGTCCATTAAGGGAAAGTGATAGATACAAATGCTGTTTTTTTTTTTTTTTTTTCCCCTTGAATCTACTTTAAGAAACAGCTACACGTGCTCAAACGACTGCTCATGGTCTTAATGCTGTTTAAGATGAAGTGAGTGAACATGAGAAGTACTTTTCTGTCATGTAATACCAATTTCTTACTCTAGAAATTGCTGTCTTTCCCTTGATTAAAGCATGCATTTTTTACTAATCATGGAGGAAAATAATCCCACTCCTAGTAAATTTTGACAACATCTGAGCCTCATGGCAGTACACAACTGTTTTGACTCTGTAAACTGATCAAATACATTCTCTTTGTAATTATTATATTTTCACCTTTACAAGTGAAAAGTTTCTGAAAAGAACCATAACTTTGTTATTTTCCATGACACAATTCTCAATATTAAAATAAAACAGAGGTCACCAAATATAAGTCTATCATGAAATTTGTATAAGAGAGGGTACAACAGTGGACAGTAGCTATGGAAACATTAATATTAAATAAAAACACTCGATGTTATGACCACATATATTAGAGAGTGAGAATTGACAGTGGTATGGATAGTCCAGAGAAACTTGGCTGAAGGCGAGAAATGGGAGCGTAATATCAGAACCTGAGCTCAATAGATTGTACTTAGATTCTATTTTAGATTATGTCAAATAAAACTTTCACCCATGTAGCTATTGGAAGCTGGCATTTAATTAGTGAATGACAATCAAAAAATAGCAAGGTGGCATGGGAAGCAGTTAAGAACAAAGTCATCATGATTTCTTTTGAAGTTTACGTAGCAAAAATTTGGCACTGTCCTTTACTACACTTTCACCATATTACTGTGAGAAAGACAGATAAGAAGAAGTAGCTTCTTATGGGATAAACAAAAGACAATTGGTTTGTAGTTGAGTAAAATGGTCTTGGCTAATAAGCTCACATCTGTGCTGAAACATATTTCCTATATGAGTTGCCCTTTTTATAATGTAGTAGAGTTTATTTTTATAAAACATCTTAAAAACAAGATGATTGTATTCTAAGACCAATAGATATAGAATGCAAAATGATCTTTCTACACTATATGTTTAACATTTTCTTACACTAAAATTTTCCTCCAAAGTTCTGTCACACTTCCAGAAATTCTCCTATTATTCATTCTTTGGGATAATTGCAAGGGAAAATGTTCTCTAGATTGCACTGCACTTTAAACATAGCTATCTGCATAGTCTTAGTTACTTCCTTATTGCTGAGACAAAGGGCTCAATACCCACCATTTAATAGAGGGGAGGTTTGTTTTAGCTCACAGGTTTCATAAAATTCAGTCCACAATGGGCTGGTTCCAGAGCACAGTGCTATGGCAGAAAGACATGGATGAGGAGAAACAGTCCATGTTATAGCAGGCAGAAAAAAGAAGCAAACCCTTATGCTTTCCCTTTTATTCCATCCTGGTAGTAAGCCTGTTGGCTTATATGACTAGCACCTAGTTTGGGTTCAAACCTAGTTCAATCCTACCTTGTATCATTTCTATGGGTATCGATATAACAAAGTAGAGTGAGACTTTACCTCTGTTCTGGTCCCCCATTTGGGACTTAGGTTCTGAACATTTTATATTTTCCCTGTGCCAGTCTAGACAGGACTTGGCCATAACAAAGTCATTTTGAAGGCATGGCTTGAAATTTTCCCATTCACTCGAACCCTTTCCTGTGTAGTATGGGTCCCAGGGTAGCCAAGAATCTGGTTGGCACATTGCCAAATGCAGGCAGCATGATGTGTTTCTGTGGGGACCACTCAACCTAGTGTTTATAGAAACAGTTTTAGCAAACCTGAGGCTGAACTGCTGGGAGAGCAGTGCTGGCACTTAGTAGAAGCTGAGAAAATAGTTCCTGGTATTTTGCTCAGGTTTCATTGCCAGGTTTCATGACATCCAGAAGTCAGGCAATTATGGAGTGTGACCAGGAGCCTAGTAACCTGGCGAACCTTCCAAGGAGCTTGCTAGTCCTTCTTCTCCTTTACCAAGACTCCACATTGGATAGATATCTGGAAGGTGGTGTAGTAAGGGGAGAGATCTCAGAGATTTGAAAGTTTTCACAAATTACTGAACATTATCAATTTTTTTTTGTTTTATTGATATAAGTTTTGAACTGGACAATTGGTTAACACTTTTTCTAATAAACTATGTCAATACTCTTGGATTGTGGAAGGTCTACTATCACTGTGACTTCACACTGTTTTCTTCTTTCTGCATGTGGATTTCTGATGTCTAATTCTCCTTTTCAAAGGACCCAGTCCTGTTGGAGTATGACCTCACCTCTGTGACTTTGTTAAATCCCAGCTATATCATTAGAGAAACTGTCTTCAAATACAGTCACATTAAGGGACAGAGTTCCAAGACATCCATTTTTGTAAGAACACAATTTAGTCAAGAACTGTCTCTGTTATTTTGTTAGTTATCTCAAAATAAGAACCTTATCATTACATCCATGCTGACATCATGACTGACACATAGTAGGTTTTTAGTAAGTGAATAGACACCAAGGAAAGTAATATGTATACAATGAATCATAGCATGGTAATTAAAGGTGCAGATTATGAGACTTTTGGCTCAAGTTCTGTCCATACCTTTTACAGAAACCCAGTCCCTATATGTTGGCAACATAATAATAATGTCTCTATTTTCTGAATTGTTAAAAGTGAAAATCTCATAAATTATTACAGCTCAGTAAATATAATTTATGATTAGTGTTAACTGTGTTTCATTTCATTAGCTTATTTCATTTGCATATTAGTTAGAATCAACACCTTTCTTGTCTGATAAATAGGATCAGAGCGTCCTGGGCAGGAGTTCTCTAGAGATTATTTCTTTTTGCTTGGGAACCATATTTTGATCCCCATGATAGTAATATTTTTAGTGTTTTCAAGCAAACTTAGTCTGAATTAATTTTAGAATTGACCCACTTACATATTTTTCTTACTTTACATTCTGGCAGCTGAACAGCTAAGTTGGTCAATTTACAAACTTTATCATAGCTCACCTGCAGCCGATCATTCTCAGAATTGAACCAACAGGCCTGAAACTGAGAGGACATTTTCTTGATAGATTCAAAATATTAATTAAATCTTAACCCCTTGTCCTCATGTTGGAAATTTAGAAGTTTTAATGCAAAATAATCTCTTGGTCATGTCATATTTTGATTGGGGAATCATAAATAAAAAAAGGGAAAAAATCTACAGTGTTTTCCATGATTTAAACAGAAATTCGAGCAAGCCAAATAGTCTATATTCACTTGTTAAATTTAGGTTATAAAATTTGAATTTGTTTGGAAAATTTACAAACTCTTCAGGTATTTTAGTATAGAACTAATTTTTAAACTCAAAATGGTATTTTTGAAATCTCTTACTATCTCCTTCAGAAACTTTGGAAAATATTCTTTGAAGTAAAATAATTGTTTTATCCAAACCTTGATTAACACTTTTCTGTATCCTTCATATGTCTTTTTTATTACTTAGTGCCCTATGATTTGTTTTGCTCTTGTCATCTTCTTCTCTACTCTGCTGCCTTTTGGGAAGTCAAAGGTTGCTTCATCTTTGTGTGTCTTGGTGTGTTGTCTTCTGAGTCTTCCACATATTCGAGACTGAATAAACATTAATTCAGTTGGGGGTGAGGAGTTGTCAGGTGAGTAGGGGAATGGGAAAAAGTGAGAATCAAGTTATGTCATATACTGGTAAAAATTGTCAATGTCGAGTGTTATGATATGTATATAAAATGTACCTATTTCACAATAAAAATAAATAATAAGATACACTGTTGTAGATCTTTTTTCTTATGCAAGATTCCATTATAACGTTTTTCTTTAAGTCCATAAATTAGTTTAGTTGACAGAATAAGGGAAAGAAACATAATCTTAAGATAATAGAGCAGATTGAGATAGTTCAGGGAATATTTTTCGACAAATCATCTTAGATCACTTATCAAAAACATTTGTGCCTTTCACTCAAAAAGTGGTTGTTATCTTTCTGTGTATCTCTTCTCTCCCTATAAACCAAAACTAAAAGGAAACTTCTTATTGATTCACAGATTCCACAGATTTTTATTTTCTAAAACACATAAATGTTTCCAGATCCAAACTACTGAGCCCCCTTTTTTCTTGAGAGCCTACTCTATAATTCTTTGAGTGTTTACTTTTTAATTTCTCTGTAGTAATTCCGTAATGCCTCTTACTAGCATGTCTTGATAATTCTTCTAATTCTTTTTCTGTGATAGGACTCAGTGAAGCTGTAACTTATTCTACACTTAGGGTGAATTTTATTTCTCTGTCTTCACTTTGGGATACTTAAAAGACACTATCTGGTACCAGTTACTGGACTATGCTGGCTATGTGTATTCTATATTATGTGAGATGTATGTATAATGTACTTTCATATGTACTGAACTCTTTAATCACTAATGAATGGATAACATCAGATTAAAATACTCTAATAAAATACAAAATAATTATATAATTAAAGAGTGGAAACATGAATGACATTCAATCTTTACTGAAAAAGATACAAATCATTTGCAAATTCTGACTGCTATGTTCATTTAATATACACAGTGTAACTGGGGGCTCTAGTACAGCTCCCCTCCACACAACCAAACCTAGGGGGTGCCCCCAAGCCAATTGCTCCATCAAGGTTATAACAGTGACAAAGGAAACAAAGACAAATAGCCCACCAGAGAAAATTCCAGAAATTCCAAGGCACAGGTACACTGGACCTCCCTGCATAATCTAGAAGAAAGTTTCTTGTCCCGAAGATCACGGAAAGTTGAGATGTGTACCAGATCTCACATACACGATTACAATGAATTGTAGGGATGACTGGGTGGTAGATGCAGCAGCCATGGCTTGGTCCCTGTCAGTCATGCTGACGATTATGCTGTGCAGGACCTGACAGGAAACAGTTTAAAGGGGTGGAGCCTTAAACTCCTACGCCAGCACTCTCAGCACTCACCTAGTTCTCTTTCCCAGGTGCAAAACTGCTCACTCTAAGCTTGCTTAGGCCTTAGTAAACTTTGCTGCTGTCTGGCTGTAATGTACTATGTCTAATTTTTTGTTCATTGCACAAAAGAACCTGGACACCTATCTCTGGACTTTCACAATTCAAGTAGCACATTCTTTAAAGTTGAAGTCATGCAATAAAAATTCACTTCTCTATAGTCAATATTCTACGTTTTTTATTAGCCTTAGAAACATCACTTAAAAAAACTAAAATTATATCAGCCCTCAATTTCATTCTTAGGACTGCTAAATTTTTATATTAGCTTGAAACATTATGTGAGTTTCAATTTGCAGTCATTTTAAAGTACTATTTACTTGTGGATGATTTTTTTAGAGTCTTTTTTTTTTAGGTAGATGAATTAAATAAGGAAAGAGGAAAATAATACTAACAGACTCTAGAACATCAATGCTCAGTTTCACTGTGGCATGAGTTCTGCCTTGCTGCTAGTCCTCATTCTATTTTCAGTTCAGTCTTTGTTCTTAGGACATATTTAGAACTCATGTGAAGATCTTATAGGGCCTTCATGCCTGGAGCATGCCTGCCACATGCTGGGCAAATATAACCTTCTATAATTATCTCCCCCTTATAACACATGAAACCAAGATGCAGAAAGGTTAAGCCATTTGTGCAAAATCACATATAAGTAAGCATTCTTTGAGATGGTGCTAGAAACCTCTAATCAAGACGAGGTTAAAATGTCAGGATTCCAAATCTGAAATAGATGGTCCGAAATGGCAGCTTCTTAAGAGAGAATAATTAAAGGAATTGATGCCTCATTGTCTTTAATGGTATTCTTCACTGTTCCATCAAACCACTGCATAGATAAAGGGTGAGCAATAAGTTTCAAGCTGATCCTTTGTGTAGCCAGATAATTTAGACAAAAGCTCACAGAAATGGGGTGTAAAGTAAATTCACCTACCTGGCTTCCAAACTCCTGAAGTTTCAGCAGTGCTGAATGCACGACAGCTGCACATGTGAAGCTTAACAGAAGGAGGGCATATTCTGGTTTCCTTTCCTAGATTTGCAATGCTAGACCACAGACCATGTAAGCCACAAGAATGGCAGAAATTTGAATCTTAGAGACAGAGACTGATATGCTGCTTTTGAATATTACACTGGGCTAAGAACTTCATTCATATTCCACTTTAAATTCATCTATGCTTGGAATACTTAATGTACAAGTACATAAAATGACGAATCCTAGTTCTTTGCTATGGTGATTATAATTTCAAGTGTTCAAAGGGAAAACAGTCACATCCCAAGAAGTAGAATGGATATATTTAGACCCATCTCTGCATATCTGAGAAGTTCTGGATCACAAAACTTGTGAAGTACCTTTACTACTGCTGATTTAAATTCTGTTAACCTCCTGAGAGAAATAGGCCACTGTAAAATTTAAAACCTTTACAGCCACATAGAACTAGTAACCATATGTATTTATCACGCCTCTAATAGGTCAAACCCCTGATATCTGTCTTTAATAGATAATTTCTCCCACATCTTTATATTTAATTTAACATGTATTTGAAAACTTAGCTCATTGTCTTCTTCATGGATCTCTTGTTGTATTTTAAAAATCCAGTGTAAAACATACTGTAGATTTATCCCTTGGAAATTCTCATGTAAAAAACCATAAGCTTCACGTATGAGTCTTTGCTGCTATTGGCTGCTATTGTGAAAGGAGTTGTTTCCTTTATTTGTCTCTCGGTGAGTCTAATCCTTTGTAAAAAACATACCTATTTTTTAAAAGTTGGCTTTTTCTTGGCTATGAGCTCTTCTCCCTGGTCCACTCTTAATCCTGTGGAGTATGCTGATTTCGACTATTAAATGTATGTTTTCACTTCTACTTTTGTATATTTTGCTCACTTCTGTATTTGGGCTGCCATGAATCTAAAATAATTGTGACTACCAAATACGGTAATAAAACTTTATTGACTGAAGAATCATCTTTGGCCTTTCTCCTCACAGTGAAATGTAATAATGATACCTGTGTGGTTTGCTCAGATTAATAGGGTAGATTCCTCTTCCTTTCAGAGGACTGTCTTGAGTTTCAGCTTTGGATTTTATGGATCGTTCCAGGCTTCACTGTGAGCATCATAAAAATAACTATGAAAACAAAGTTACTTGCATAGTCCAGTTACTATGCAATGTTTAGGAGGGAACATTTGGGAAAGGAACAGCATCGCATTTTAACCTCTTTATTTTTCACTTACACTCTACTTAAGGAATATAAGAGGAAAGACTGTTGGATTGTGAGCGAAGGACTGGCTAACCAAGGAAAGGCTCTGTCTGTAGCATTGCATTAATAGCAGGGGGAGAAGAATTCATACTTGTTCCCTAAAGATGTGCTTCTAATAAGAAGTAGAAGAAGGAAAAGGAAATGGAGAAAGAAGAGAAAGAAAAAGAAATGAAGGAAGAGGAGGAGGACAATGACAGCAACAAGAGGAAGAGAAGAAGAAGAAAAGTGAGGAGGAAAAAGATGTGGAAAAGGATGAGCAGAAGAAGAACGATGAGGAAGAAGAGAAGAAGGGGAAGAAAAAGAAAAGAAGAAGATAATCTAAGTGCTCAATATAATCTTCTCCAGGTTAAATGTATCAGAGGAGACACCATACGCTGATGAGGCTGTGGACTCAGAGCTGTGAGTGACCCATGTCATCTTACTTCTGAAGCCTTTTAAGAACCATTTCTTATTTCACTGAAAAAAAATAAAGCATTTTAACCTAAAACTTTTGGACAATTCCAAACATGAAAACAGAACAAGATTGGGCCGGGGAGTTAGCTCAGTGGTTCCGGCGCCTGTCTTGCAAGCGCAAGGGCCCGGGTTCGATTCCCCGGTAACCACATAACAATACTGGGTGTGGAGACCCACACCCCGCAGCAACCAGTACCACATACCACAGTGCCGGGCGTGGTGGCTCACGCCTGTAATCCCAGCACTCGGGAGGCAGAGGCAGGAGGATTGTGATGTGAGTTTGAGGCTGAGCTCAGGGCCAGCCTGAACCACAAAAAGCGAGACCCTGTTTCAAAAACCTAAAAAAAAAAAAAAAAAAAAAAAAAGAAAACAGAACAAGATTGAGACATTTGTTGGACAATTGGATTTTTTTAAAAGGTGAAATATAATTCACATACTGAAAGTTCACCTCTTCACAGTGCACAATTCAGATGATGTATATCTATCTCCTCATCTCTATTTAACTCCATTTGTTGAAGTTATCCACAGTCTCCCCTCAGAAAAAAACCTGTACCAAATAACCAAATAGATTCATTACTCACTCTTCCCTTTCTTCAAACCCTGACAATCACCATTGCTTTATTCTCAGTACATTTAATAGAAATGAAGCTACACATTATGTGGCCTTTAAAAAAATTAAATCTTTATTGGTACATTATGAATACACATCCTCATTGCATTCAACATTGTTTTACCAGTATGTGACATGATTTGATTCTCCTTTGTTCCCCTTTCCAACCACCTTGATGTGGCCTTTAAATACTTGATTTATTTAGCATTATGTTGTCAAGAATCACTCATCTCCTACCACTGTCTATTGCTGACTTCTACTGTGTAGTGCAGGTACACCACATTTTGTTTGGCCACTTCTGATGTAATACCCATTTGGATTTTTCCCAGTTTTGGACTATTTTGCTTGTGTAAACATTCATGTGTGAGTTTTTATGTGAATACATGTTGCCATTTTTCTTGAGGTTTACTTAGGCAGCAGATTGCTGGTTTAGCTGGTAACTCACATTCATCATCTGAAGAACTGCCAAACTGTTTCTGAGTAGTTATACTATTTTTACATTCCCACCAGGAATGCATGAGAGTTCTAATTTCTTCAATAGCTCATTAACACTTGTTATTGTTTCTGATTTATAACTTCTTCATTGTGTATGAAGTATTTCATTGTCCTTTTGGTTCAGATTTTCTTAATAACTAAGGAGATTAAGAATTTATTTATATGCCTATTGGTCATTCATAAATCTTTCTTGGAAAAATGCCTATTCAAATCTTTTTTTTTTTTTTTTTTAGGTTTTTTGAGACAGGGTTTCACTTTGTAGTTCAGGCTGGCCCTGAGCTCAGCCTCAAACTCACATCACAGCAACCCTCCTGCCTCTGCCTCCCGAGTGCTGGGATTACAGGTGTGAGCCACCACGCCCAGCACTGTGGTATGTGGTACTAGTTGCTGCTGGGCGTGAGTCTCCACACCAAGTATGGTATGTGGTTTCCGGGGGTCGAACTCGGATCCTTGTGCTTGCAAGACAGGCGTCAGAACCACTGAGCTAACTCCCCGGCCCGCCTATTCAAATCTTTTGTCATTTTTTTTTTTTTTTTCCATACCAGGGGTTGAATTCAGGACCTTGTGTGTATGAGGCAGACATAGTGCCACTGAGCAAAATCCTGGACCTTTTTGCTAATTTTTGATTAGAGTTTGAGTACTACTTAGCCATAAAGAATGTTAAATTAAAGACATTTATAGTTAAATGGATGCACGTTGAGGCCATACTCTTAGGTGGAATAAAAAGGAAATGTGCAAATGATGTACAGTTTCTCTGGTGTGGGAAATGGCAAGAGTAAATGAGGACCAAAATGTAAAATTGATTGATGACTTTTAAGGAGTTTTATCAAATGTAAATATGAATCCTTTGCTAAGTTCATCACTTAAGTTTTTTTTCTTTTTCTAGGAAATCTCTTTGTTTTCCTTACAATGTCTTTTGCAGCATAGAAGTCTTGAATCTTGTTGAAATCTAAATTTTTTCATTCAGAATTTGAAGTATTTTGGGGCTGGGGAGTTAGCTCAGCGGTTCCGGCGCCTGTTTTGCAAGCCCAAGGGCCCGGATTCGATTCCCCAGTATCCACATACAATACTGGGTGTGGAGACTCACGCCCAGCAGCAACCAGTACCACATACCACAGTGCCGGGCGTGGTGGCTCACGCCTGTAATCCCAGCCCTCGTGAGGCAGAGGCAGGAGGGTTGCTGTGATGTGAGTTTGAGGCTGAGGTCAGGGTCAGCCTGAACCACAAAGTGAGACCCTGTCTCAAAAAAACCTAAAAAAAAAAAAAAAAAAAAAAAAAGAAAAAGAATTTTAGGTATTGAAGTTGTATCTAAGAAATTACTATCTAATTATAGTTTATGAAGATTTATGCTTGTAATTCTCCCTAAAAAGTTTGTAACTTTGCTCTTACATTTATTTGTTTGTGTTTTGAATTGACTTATATTTGGTGGAAGGTAAGCAGCTTAATTATTTTAGATATAAATATTCAGTGTAATCAAGATTAACTGCCAATTTAATTAAGAAATATTGACATTTTTAATCAATCTATAGACAGAGCCTTGGAAAAGAATGTTAACTAATGGCACTGTATTTGAACATTATACAAGAATACTTTGTCAGTGCAATAAAACAAGAACAAGATTCAAGTTATTATTCACAAATGATGTGATCGTTAAACTTATTTGTCCACTAGATGGTCTCGGAAGCCTTTAAAGGGGTTTAGTAATGTACGCTTTGAGAGGAGTCTAAATGGGTTCTTGAAGTATGGGCTTGGTTATTCCATCTGGTCCCTCCCCCTTTCCTCTTCATAGCTTTTCTTTGGCTCTGCCTCTTGGCCTCCATGAAGTAAGAAGCTTTGCTTCTTCATGCCCTTCCACTGGGGTATTCTAACCTTGGAGTCAGTCAGCTATAGACTGAATCCTGTGAAAATGAGCCAACTAAACTCCATTTAGTTGTGGATATGGGATAATTTGTACCAGCAAGAAGTCTGGCTAGTGTGAATAACGTGATACTGTATATGTAAGACACAAAATAATTTGTAAATGTTAAAATTAATAAATGAATTTATGATTTGTATGTACCAATAAAAGGAAAAATATAATGTGAAATATTTGAACTGACATTATGTGCCTTAGCATATCAGATATGAGAAATGAATCTAATGATCAATATGCTAAACTCCATTGCAGGCTACAAAATATTACTGAAAGAAACTAAAGAAACCTAAAATATGACAGGGTATACATTGTTTATCAGTTGGAAAGCATGATAAACAGAAATGTCAAATTTTAAGTAAAGTCAATTCTTTCAAAATTATTTACAAATATTTTACAGTTACAATGTACTCAAATAATTTTAGCAAGATTTTTTTTAGAAATTAGCACATTATCTCTAAAATTTAAAGGAACAAGGAGCCAATGAAATTTTGAAGTTTTACTTGACTTTAGGGGATATGAAAAATTTTGATTTTTCTCCCTCATATCACATACCCTTAGGTTAATTACACATTGATGGTAGATCCAAAAGTGAAAGGTAAATTATGAAGTATGTCTCTCAGGAATCTCATATGTTTAGAAGTGAGGTGATTGGATTATGGGGCACTATATTTATTAGTGGATCAATCTATTGATAAGTTCAGGACTGAACATGCCAATAGGCGTGGGCGCTGGTGGGAAGAGGTGTGTCACTGAGGTTGATCTGTGAGAATGTGTTAGTCCTTGGCTTGATGCTTCTTTCTTTGCTTCCTGGCTGACATGGTTTGAGCATCTGTCCTTTTTCAGGCCTTGCTGCCCCATTATTTCATGCAGGGAAATGGTAAACCATGCTTCTGAGTGTGTGTGGGTCATGATATTGTATACTGTTTCTCATCCCGCATGCCCCCCTCATTGACAGTGGTCTCAGGCTGTGCTTTCCAGCCACCATGAACTAGCCCTATTTGCTGCACCATATCCTTCTATTGTGATGTGTCTGCACTAAAGACAGATTAGCATGGACGGATTCCCTTGAAACCATAAGGTAAATTAATTCTTTTTTTTAACTGTGCATATCAGAAGTAAGAAAGATGATTAATAAATTGTTAAAGTAAAATATAGACAAACTGTATAATCAGAAATCTATTCTTTAATATACACTCACAGAAATACATACACACCAAACATAACATGAAAAATGTCCACAGTAGAACTCTTTAGTATTTCGATTCTAAGAACGAAATAAATGTTTATTTATCATACAATAAGCTATAATACATGTGTAAAATAAGAGTATTGTGTGGGAATGAACATTATAAGAAGAAAAATCTAGATAGCAAAGGGCTTGATTCCTTTCATATTAATTTGCAAAATTAGTAAAATTATTCAATATTTTTCTATCGTTGATAGCACAACAGTGGGAGTAAAGATAACAAACCACTGGCTAGAGAGTTAGTAATGTATTTTGGACTTCTGGAGTTGTATGACTAAATTCGCTTTGTTATAATCTCACAAAACTGTATGGTTGTAACCATAGAAAAGTTTTAAACTTTTTGTATGATTAAAATATTTTAAAAGTTTTGCATCACTTCATATGATAAACTTTTGTGAAGAATTTAGTTAATGTAAGAAATTTTCATATACATAGTATTACTTCTAAAAGAAAATACAATTTTAATGTAAATTTTATTATATAACAGAGTAAACATTTTTATTAAAATTGTTCAAAAATGTGTTGTCTTATGAAATGAAGATTTGCTATCATTGTATGGATTCAAATAGAAATGGTCTTAATTATGCATCTTCAAAAGGAGTCTTTCAAAGTTGGATCTTCAATAAAATGACTTCCAGGTAGTTTTGAATTCTAGAATTATATAATTTTAAGTCTAATGGTGACATATAATGTAAATTCCCATATGGGTTGTACCACGTGATGTCACAAATCCTATTCAATAATTCAATGTATTTATCAGTGAATAAGTCATTTAAGCTTTCAAGGTGATTCTATTTGGAGAAACAGATATTCTCACGTCCTTCTATGTTTGACAAGCTTTTATATTTTATAAAACAGATTAAGCATCCAGACTAAGGAAAAGACAATGTCTGTTTATTTTTTCATTTTTAAAAAAATTTTGGTGTGAAGAAAAATTGAACATAATCTAAGGTAATTTTTTGCTGTATTGGTAAAAGATGATTTGCCAAGGAAAAATTTAGAAAGATGGTAAATATAGCTAGTCACTGTACCAGGAAAAGCCTTATGAAAAATTAAGCAGTTTCTATTTATTTCTCACCTAAATATTCAGATTAGCTGTGTATAATGTGTATATGTATTCATACAAACATTGTCATGTATTTTTCATATTACATGGCAAAGACTTTTTTAAAAAGTTGCACTGATTCGGTTTGGAATGAAAAGTATAGTGAATAAAAGTGGTGAATAAAAGTAGATTGGTATATATTTTCTTTTAATTCATAGAACCAACTCCTTCTGAGTGTATAAACCAATAATGGTATTCTGTTTAGGTCTCTAAATTTTATTCAGGTACTTAAGATGGAAATATTAGATACTTTACACAGCAAAATGTAGAGATGCACAAATTTAATGAATAATTTCTCAAGATCTTAAAGCCCTCCTTTTTCTATCCAGAAATCCTTCAGATTACAAACTGCAATCCCAAATCACAAGTTTCTGGCCAGGTATATTAATAAAATACACAGTTTAGGGAAATAAGTCCTAATGATAATGCTGCTGGCTTTGTTTCAATGTTAAACATCATTAGACATTTTGCCTGGCATGGTAAATCCAGTTGATTTATTAAATTTTTGCAGAGACATCAAGTATTCATTATTGCCCAAAACAGTGCCAAGCACTGCATGCATAATCTTTGAGTCTTTTGGAAAAAGCCATAGTTATTTCTGAATTTTGACCTATATTAAGTAACTCAAATGACAGAAGATCCTTAAAAACTAAGTCACATATCTTAGCACCCTATAAACAGATTGAAAAAAAATGTAATGTTTTGCATGCTGATTTATGTAGACTCTCATGATGAAATCCCAGAAGTTCTTAATTTTCCAAAATTGAGTTTTATTTCTTTGCATGTCCTATATTGCTTTCTCTGGTCTCTGTTGAACCAGTGACAATAAAGTAGGACCAATATAATATGGAAATAGTAAAAATTCATCTTCTAGTGGTCTGAACTAATGATAGAAGCCCCCGAAAGACAAATGGCTCTAAAATAGAGTAGTGAAAAAAATGATTGTGAAATAACTCAGTCACTTTTTCTTTATTTAGATATAAATATAAAAGTATCATCCATAGTATGCAGTGGTATTATCCTATTTACTATGAAAATTATGTGGCCTGAATGAGGTCTCTGTTTAACAAAATATTTGGAAGGTGAAGATTTGGCACAGCTACTGCAGTAATAACAGTGCACTGATTTTTTTTTTACCATATTGTATAAATATAGCAGAAGTAATAGATGGTTAATGTATTAGGAAAATCAGGACTTATTTACATTAATTCATTCTTTTAATGAAAATGGAAGGAGGTGAAGGAAACAGGATGAGAAAGAATTAAGATGTGTTATGTGCAAGTAGCACCTCCTCACTAGGAATGCAATCATTATGTAAGGCACACATGTACAAATGAAAAGTGAAAAAAAATAACATTCTTAGCAGAGTCCCTAACCACTTTCACAAAAAATGAATGCAGACGTGTCAGGATTTACTCCCATTGTGTTACCATGTTTCTGCCTTTCTTCATGAGCAACCATTTTAATCTCTTTTGTTTTTTATACTGTTATTAATAAAGTCAAATTTGTTACACTGTTAAAAATTAATTCATTCTGCCTACCACTCAGCCAGTCATCAATTAACCTATCCATCAATATATTGAATCACTTCAGATACCCAGCCATTACCCATTGACATACATGTAGAAACACTGTGTACAAAATAGATATATTTTTTCCAGTGGAACATCCACAAAGGAAAATCCAACAACATACACTATAATTATACTAGACAGCAATATTTTATATATTTTCCTTTTGTATTTTTACCATAATAATCTTAACTATATTTTTATTGTTTCAAAAATTATATATATATGTCAGCTCATTTGATTCCTGTAAGGCACTTTTTTTTTTTTTAAATTGAAATCTTCATTGGTACATTACATATACATATCATGATTGCACTCCACAATGGGGATTTGTACCAGTATAAGATACAACTTAGTTTTCGTTTTTTCCTATAGTCCTACTCACCCTACCACCCCCCAATATACATAAAATGTTTCCTTTCTTTTTTGTTATAATCTCATTATTTTCCCCCTTCACCCTATTTCACTTTGAGTATTTTCTATTTCACAATATATAACATTACAATTCTAGAACTCATTTACATCTTTATTTTCTCATACCAGAGAAAAGATGCGACATGTACCTATCTGTGACCTATTTATTTCACTTATGAGTATATCCTCAAGGTATGTCCATTTAAGTATAAATGATTCAAACTTATCATTTTTTATGGCAGAGAAATACTCCATTGTGTAGAAGAACCACAGCTTTTTTATCCAGTTTCCAGTTGATGGACATTTGTAAAAACTATTGAGGGCCAGGGATTTAGCACAGTGATCCCTTGGAAGCGCAAGGGCCCAGGTTCAATCCCTGGTAACCACATATAATGATGCCAAGCATGGTCTCTCACACCCACCAGCAAACAGTACCACATACTACAGTGCCAGGCGTGGTCACTCAGGCCTGTAATCCCAGCTTTTGGGAGACAGAGGCAGGAGGATTACTGACTTTGAGGCTGAGTTCAGAATCAGTCTGAACTACAAAATGAGACCCTGCCTCAAAAATACTAAAAAAAAAAAAGAACTGTTAATATGCCTGTTATAGGCAGAAACATAAAAGCACAGAAAAATTAGGTAAATCATGATTCTATTTAGCTAATAAATAGTGAATTCTCATCTCCAGACATGGTATTTTCAAACCTCTTGCTGTATCACCTGTCAATAATGGAAGTACATTATTATAATCAACAATATCGTAATGTCATCAACAAGTATACTATACATAATTTTAAGTGTCTACATTGTACTCATGACTATTGATTACCATAGTCATATTCTCGCTCAATATTCACAACAGCCAAATGACGTAGGCATTATTGTGCTTCCCTCATAAATGAAAAATAAGACAAAAAGTAGTGTAACTCTCTAAGATCAAAGAACTAATTAGGAAAGAATAAAACTTGAATTAGATCTGTGTTAGCATAAGACCCATATACCTGACTAGTAAACTTCCTATGCTTAAATAAATGTTCTTGTACAAAATGTGATATATGTTTAAAACATAAATCTAATTAAATACTGTCTAAAATTTAAATTCTAGAAATTATTATTTTAAGACTAATTTACCTTTAAAATGAACTTTTGGGGCAAGGGATTTAGCTAAGTGGTTCCAGTAACTGTCTTACAAGTGCAAGGGCCAGAGTTTGATCCCCGATAATCACATATAACAATGCTGGGCATGGAGACACAAGCTCACCAGAAATCAGTACCACATACCACCGTGCTGGATGTGGTGGCTCATGCTTGTAATCCCAGCACTCAGGAGGCAAAGGCAGGCAGATTGCTGAGTTCAAGACCAGCCTGAACTACAAAGTGAGACCATCTCAAAAAACAAAAAAAAAAAAATTTAAAAAATAAAAAAATAAGAAATGAACTATGATATTTTATATTAATAAAAACAGGAAAAATCTTTGAATTTTACCTTTAAAATAATTATACACAGGAAAGATTCAAAACTCTCTGTATTAAACCAAGAAACATTATAGTCTTGACTAAAACTAGATCTAACTCTTTCACCATGTACCAAGCTAAAATCAAAGTGGATAAGAGACCTAACTATTAAAACAGACACTCTAAACCTGTTGCAAAACAGGTTAGGTAAAACTCTCAAAGACATTGGCTTAGGGAAAGACTTCTTGAACAAAACTTCTATAGCATAGGAATTGGCTGAAGAAATCAACAAATGGGACCTCATTCTTTTAAAAAGCTTCTGCACAGCAAAGGAAACCACCAATAGAGGAAAAAGGCAACCAACAATGTGGGAAAAAATCTTTGCCAGCTGTTCCTCAGACAAAGGGCTACTATCTAGAATATATAAAGAGCTCAAAAAAATCAGCCCACCCAAATTTAAAGACCCAATTAAAAAATGGGTATCTGAAATGAACAGATATTTTTCAGAGGAAGAAGTAAGAGCAGCTAAGAAGCATATGAAGAAATACTCAACATCATTAGTCATTCGAGAGATGCAGATGAAAACAACACCGAGATTTCATCTCACTCCACATAGAATGGCTGCCATTTCAGATTCAGCCAACAGAAAATGTTGGCGAGGCTGTGGAGAAGAAGGAACCGCTGTTAATAGACTGTAGACTCATACAACCCCTGTGGAAATCAGTTTGGAGATTCCTCAAAAACCTAGGATTGGAGGTCTCATTTGACCTGGCTATTGCCCTGCTAGTATATACACAAAAGAATTAAAAGACTCATATCACAAGAACATATGTGCACCCATGTTTATAGCAGCTCAATTTGTGATTGCTGCATCTTGGAAACAACTCAAGTGTCCGTCATCTGGAGACTGGATAAAAAAGCTGTGGTTCTTCTACAGAATGGAGTATTACTCTGCCATAAAAATGATAAGTTTGAATCATTTATACTTAAATGGACATATTTGAAGATATCCTCATCAGTGAAATAAATAGGCCACAGATAGGTACATGTCACATCTTTTCTCTGGTATGAGAAAATAAAGATGTAAATGAGTTCTAGAATTGTATGTTATATATTGTGAAGTAGAAAATACTCAAATGAAATAGGGTGAAGGGGGAAAAATAATGAGATTATAACAAAAAAGTAAGGAAACAAATTTTATGTATATGGGGGGCCGGTTGGGTGGGTAGAGCTATGGGAAAAAATGAGAACTAAGTTGTGTCTTATACTGGAACAAATCCCCATTGTGGAGTGCAATCATGATGCGTATATTTAATGTACCAATAAAGGTTAAAAAAAAAGAAATAAAAAACATTATAGTCTCGAAAGGACTGTGAAGCCTTTTCTAAACTTATGTTCTCATCTTAGTGAAAGTGGGGGCAAAAAATGAGCAGCATATCTTTGGTTAGCATTCTAACTCCAGAGTCCTTACAACTAAATAGTTACTAAAGTTTTCATCTCATTAGGATGGATAGTACCCACAAGAGTAAATATTTTGTAAGGAATTCATAATTTGAAATAGGATAGTCTCAGGCTGCTAATAAAATATTCTAACATACCTATCTGAAAGAAAAGCCTAATTCTAACAAGATAAAGAAGAGAACATGGACAGCACATAAGCTTACAGCAATTAGTCCCAAAATTTCCCAAAGCATGTTTGAGGTTTTTAGAGCAAAGACACAAAATGTTAAAAAAAATCGTCACTACTGCCTATCTCTCCATTTGATTTTAGAATTTTGAGAAAAGATTCCATTCTTTATATTGCACTTTGTAAACTTAGGATCTAAGAAAATAAGTGATATGAAGTAGGAAGCGGTCTATGCTTACTTCAGAAATAAATGTCAACTGTGACTATCAAAGGCTCTTTTATAGGCAAATTTTCCAATTTGGAGGAGATCTTGATCAGAGGATTGCATGAAACACTTAAATCATCTCCATGTATGGCTTCTTTGTAATGATAGTTCCAAAATGCAAGAATTCCTCTTAACATGAAATGCATAGCTATATTTCTAAAGATCCAAATACATGCACTGTGAGCATTTTACCAATCAATTGACAATTCACTCAAGTATTATCAGATGACACTTGTATTTCAGAAGTTTATAATTTTCTTTTAAGTTCATGCTGGATTCATTCATAGCAGAAAGTAAAAATCATGTTGGCCCCGTAAGTATTAGTTTTCTTATGTGTAAAATAAGGATTAGTATTGTGGTTGCCTGCTAAGCATTCTTTGAGCTTTAAGTTTCTATCACCCCATGTGATTTATTTTGGTCAAAGGAGTTTATAGCACATTGTAAAATCCATACAAAATTAGAGCTTCAGCTGTATACTTGGATAGAAAATTGTACTTAGAATTTGAGTATTATACTAGTTTTTCTTCTGTAAATTAAGCTAAGAAATTGGGATTCCACTCTTGGTGATAAATCTCTTCCTGTATAATATGATCAATTATGTACACTTAATCAAGTCTTTAAGAATAAGGTACATCTCTAAAAATATACTTTTGTCAGGAAGAGTTTCTGTTTTCTGCTGACCTATCTGGGCATGCTTTGTTGGTAGATGTAGATATGGTTATAGGGTTTTTGTTTTTTTCCTCCATGATTTACATATGATAAATGTGTGTTTCAAACTATGTTTGCAATAATGTTGTTTAACTTTTGTCATTTAAAATACTAAGTATTGATATGTGTTTCAGAGAGATTACATGATCCATTTCTATAATTTACCTTAACCATTCTCAAGCAGAAAGATAGCAGAGTCTCTGAGGGAGAGAGAATATAATCTGAGATGGTGTATTCATCAAAGGGAGCATAGGTTGAGAAAGGTTGAGGGACCTGTCATGAAGAAAAATTACATAGATACCCCTGGAGATCTTTCATCAAATAGAAGAGAGAAAGTTCACAAAAGTTAATTATTAAAAAAATGAAATCTAGAACAAGTGAATTTTAGTGACTATTGTAAAAATTATTAATTAGTTAATTATGAATTCTAAAACAAGAAATGGACATATGTATGGTGAAATGTAGAGAATACTGGAGTGAAAAGGAGAAAACTGCATTTAAATCTCTTCTACTAAGTGGTGAGATTCTTCATTGCTCTGGATTTTACTTTTCTTTTCTGAACAGAGTGGCCTACATATTTGCGAAGTGCCTTTACATCTTACCTCTCTGTAATTCTCGTTAATGTGATTTTTCTAAAATTAATTTCTATCCTCCAAGTGAAAAAGGGCATATAGTATTTGAGGGATGAGAGGAGTGTGGTCTTCATAGGTAGGATGCAAACCCCTCACTCTGTAGTAAACAGACTGAGTAGGTGTTACCACTAAAGCAGGTCGGTGCACTGGAACCATGTGTGGAATACCGTTACTCTGAAAAACCTTATCCTGTAAATCTACTTGCACATCTGAGTCTGTGTAGCGTGAATGTCTGTCTTAATGATTTGGACATGCGTCATAATTGAGGATCACTCTTCCATATTCTCTTCTTGACACAACATTTCTTTTTTTTTTTTTTTTTTAGGTTTTTTGAGACAGGTTCTCACTTTGTGGTTCAGGCTGGCCCTCAGCTCAGCCTCCAACTCACATCACAATCCTCCTGCCTCTGCCTCCCGAGTGCCGGGATTACAGGCGCACGCCCGGCACTGTGGTATGTGGTACTGGTTGCTGCTGGGTGTGGGTCTCCACACCCAGTATTGTTATGTGGTTACCAGGGAATCGAACCCGGGCCCTTGCGCTTGCAAGACAGGCGCTGGAACTACTGAGCTAACTCCCCGGCCCGACACAACATTTCTTGGGTTTAGATCTAGACTAGTAAGGAGTCAGTTGTGACGTTATAATCCCAAGAAAAATAGTTTCTTTCCTAGCCACTAGCTGATAAACACAGACTCTTTTTTATTTGCCTGTTTCACTGGATCAGAGCTTACAAACCTTAATTTTTAAATATATTTTTTCTTTTTTTACAATAGAGTAGATAAGTAACTCAGTTGACACTGGAAAGGACTGTGCACAAGATGTGATGGGAAATATGGTGAATGTTTAATTTTGAAATCAATTCATTTCAGCAAAAAATATATTGCTGTAATCCCCTCAGAATTCTTATGACTTTGAATCCACTTATCCCATCATTCTTGCCATTTCCTAAAGCACTTCTGAAATTTTTTTTTCCATGTCAACTAGCAACATGTTTTAGTTGCCTTAATCTATTTGCACCATTTACCTGGCTAGTGCTTAAGACATTGAGAAGGACCTGGAAGTGCAGGGTGACAGAACTTGTGAATGAGGTGGAAGAGGACATACAATGGGGTTTTTATTAGGAACACAGTGCATCATTAATTAAACTTCTTGAAGATATGGGTGAGAACTTCCAGAACTGCCTCAAAAAGAGGCAAAAGTGATGAGATAAATGTTAGAAGGAGGTGAAGTATTTCAAGGCAGATTAATAACAGTGTGTCTTTTGGAGCAATATTTTTTAAAAAAAATCAAATACTGTGTATTTCAGTCATACTGCATGTGAAGGAATACATATTTCAAGATCTACGTATATTTCCACTACTGAATACAATATATAAAAGCATAGTTAATCACTGATATCTCCTCTTTACTTCTACGGATCTACTTGATGCACTTTTCATCGTTTTCTACTCTGCTATCTCCTTCAGGAGCTTGATGTGAAGGAAATGTAATAATCTCCATGGCCTCTTACTGATGGGCAATTCCGATTGAGCATGACAAAGAGTGGGAGTGAATATTTATTCTCTGGACTTATGCCTGGCACGGTTCATCTTCAGCTGGCAGTGTCCTCTGCCCAGGTTTCTAAACTATATACTCTTGTATGTCCCTTTCTGCTTTCAAGTTCTGACACTCTTCCCCCTCCTGGTCCCTTGAGGAATGGTGGCATCTCTGATGCCACTAGCCTCAGAGTGTCACAGGAGCCCTTGTGGCTTTCCTGCATTTACACTTTATAAATAGTTCCCTGTAAATAAACCCTCTTGGAGTTATATTATTTGAGTGATCTCTCTGTCCTACTTACTGGAATCTTGACTGATGTGACATTTGTGTTACAAGAACCTTTGAGAAACTTTGGTTAATGAAGGGAAGATGTTTGAAGACTTTCACCTTGGATTGTAAAAAGAAAAACAAGTCCATTATGCTGACATCAACATACCCACACAGCTGAGGAGGAGGTGCTCAAAGTCGTGCAGAAGCTGAAGTAGTATAGCAGTGGTATGGGAAAATAGGATGCTGGTCTGATCTATGATATGGAAATGAAACAAGGAATTGTGAGTTTTAACTAAATACACACATCAAGTTAGAAAGGTGAGGCTAGTCATACTTCTGTCTTTGCTCCAGGGACACTCAATCTGTGATCTTATATTTCATCAGAAACGGAGTAATAAAGGAAAGCTGGAAGGCATACATAGGATAGCAAAATGATTAAGAAAAAAAACACTGGAGGATTGACATGTGTGAACAGATTGAAAAGATGAAATCACTGTGCTTTTGCTAAGTGATGGCTAAAGGGGAACATGTCAGCTGTCTATAATTATGTGTAGGGTATAAATTCCAAAAGAAAGGCAGTCATTACTGTAAATCATAGGAGAAGTTCTATGTCTAAAGAGACACATTAAAAAGGGCAAAGTTTAGATGAAATAACAGGGTAATTTTCTAATGGAGAAGGATTTTATGTTTTGTTGGGCCAAAATATTCTATATTTAATCTACAAGAGACAAAAATGAAACAAATTGCATTCCTTTATAAATACTGTCTACCGATTTTCTACAGCTTGTGTCTCTCTGTCTCTGCCTCCCTGGGTCTCTCCCTGTTTGTCTCTCTGTCTCCCAACATCTATTGATACACCTGAGGAATAAGGCTTTCAAGAACATATAGAACATATAGAGAAACATATAGAGAAATAAAAATAATGATTGCTACTAAAGGTTGTGCTAGTTATTTCAAGGCATTTTAATTAATTATTAACACACTGTAGCACTCAATGGAGGGGTTAACCCAGGGTTATGTAGTTTTTGTAGCTTCTCAAAGTCATCCAAATAGGCTGTAGAGATGGGATATGGACCCCATGGTCTTTATCTCCGTTACTAGCTAAAGTACTTTATAACTTTATTACATAGTAAATGTTCATTATTCTATTATTTATGTTCCCATATAATTATTTTACTAGTTTTATGAAGTATCTGTTGCTAATTTCCTTGATTACATGAGGATATATTTTAAGTACCTTGAAATACATCTATTCCTGGTCATCAAGTTCGCAAAGGACAGTCTAAATAATTTTAGAGGTGATGTCTAAATAATTATATTTACATGTTCTCTGAAACAATATTCATTTTTACTTTTGAAAAAAATCTCCATACAATATTTAAAATAACTTAAATTATTCAATGTTATATTCACAAAGTTGTTATTTAAAAGAAATTATTCCATTGAGTGCTGTTTAAAACAAAACCAACCAATAGTCACCGCCAGTGCTTTATTGTTTCAATATAATAGAATCCATTTATTGATATTTTATCTATTTTTGTTGTGTGTTTTGTTTTGTGATACTGAGTGTTGAACTAAAAACCATGTGTTTGTGAGGAAGGCACAGTGTCACTGAAATAAATCCTCACACAGAAATAAAAATATAGATATTTTAAAGAAAATCCAAGCTTGTGTCTAACATGGCGAGCAGCATGGAGGATGGTGTAGTGAAATGCACAAGGACATCTCCTCTCAGAAACTTTCAACTTTAACTATTAGAGAGAAGCACAATGATTTATTTTATTTTATTTATTTATTTATTTATTTATTTTTTGAGACAGGTCTGGCTTTGTAGTTCAGGCTGGTCTTAAGCTCACTAGGTAGCCAGGTGAGCCTGAAACTCACAACAATCCTCCTGCTTCTGCCTCGCAAGTGTTGGGATTACAGACGTGAGCCACCATGCCTGGTAGGGCACTATGGTACGTGGTACTGATTGTTGGTGGGGGTGAGTCTCCACACCCAACATTGTTGTATGTAGTTACTGGGGATCAAACCCCAGTCCTTGCGCATGCAATGAATGTTTTCTTTTGTGTTTACTAGGAATTTTCTGTGCACATATTGGTGTAGATTTTCTTCTTTTTATTTAGTTACTTATGTTTTTTTTTCCCCATTAACAGTACATAGATGCTACTTTATCCTTTGTAACAACTGTAAAACATTCTAACATAAGAGTGTAACATTACTTATTTGTTCTCCATTGATGGACATTTAGATGATGTCTAGAGTTTTGTAATAAGCAATTTTGTTAGGAACATATATATTTCCATTTTTCTTCATATAAATTGAGTAGCAATTGGACAGATTTCTAGCTTGGGAATTCTGAGCTAAAGCACATACACATTTCATGTTTGTGTAGCTTTTACCAAAGTGTCGTCCCTAAGTTAACTTCTTCATTAGTACAAAGAAAGTATCAAAGTCCAAACATACTGGCTGCCTTTAAAATTCGTGTTGGAGTTCAAGATGCAAAGGTATCCACTTTTACTCTGTGTCCATGAGATGGTAACGTGCCAAAGATGAATATTTTATTCCTCAACCAGGCTCGCCTTTCTACACTTACATTTTCACAGTAGTAACACAGGCTTTGCTGTGTTTTCCCATGACTTAAAGAAAAGAAACTTACCAATGTTTAAAATCACTGATTTGGTTAATTCTTTGTTCCAGATCTTGGTTCAGGGTGCTTCTTCATCTTGGAAAATCTCCCTCATTCCAACCTTGCATCTGTCAGTTCTGCCTCTCCTTTATTTAAAACATTATCTTTTTCATCAAAATTATATTTCATTCCTCCAGATCTTCAGCACCTGCATTGAACCCTCTCAGAGTAAACACCTTTACATTCTAGGTCTTCAGTCATATAGTTATCATTTTTAGTAGGCTTCATACTTCTGCAAGCCCAGAGCTGATTTCATCTTCCTTTATCTAGTCTTGCCTGCTCCATAGATTCATTCAAGTGATATCTTCAGTAGTTTTACCATTTTATTTGCTTGTTAAAATATGCTGTTTCTATTTTTAATATCACATAATTAACATAATGGTTTTACCCTTACTTTTAGTTTTTAAAACAGTGAAAAATGGTTTTGAAATGTATCTTTGGAACTTCAGCTCATAACCAAATGCACCTTTAAAAACCAGACGTTAAATCTGAAACACACTGGCAAGTGAAGCATGGTTGCTATCATGTTAAAGGCCGTGGAGGCAGGCTAGCATAGTTCGCACGCCTTTGGGCCTATTTATAGAGCTGACTCCTTTTTGCAGTGTCAACTGTAACACTACACTTATTTTAAGTCTCGCTATCTCAAATGTCAGCCTCAACTAGTCGTGTAGTTCTCTCTTATTTGACATCAGAGAGCCTAATGGAGCCTGCTGAAGTACCCAGTCCGATTAGCAAAGATAATTTTTTAGAAGTTCCTAACTTATCTGATTCTGCTTGTGAAGATGAAGAAGTTAAAACTACCTTCAAACCTGGCTTCTCCCCTCAACCAAGTAGAAGAAGTTCCGAGTCTTCAGAAGACATGTACCTGGACACCCCAACTTCAGGAAGCAGAAGAGTTTCATTTGCTGATAACTTTGGATTCAATCTTGTGTCCATTAAAGAATTTGATTCTTGGGAATTACCAAGTGTTTCAACAGATTTTGAGTTAAGGAAGGATATTTTTCACACAGAAGAATATATGTTATCTCCACTGTTTGATTTGCCTTCTTCAAAAGAAGATCTTATGCAACAACTTCAAGTACGGAAAGCGATACTGGAGTCAACTGAATATCCTCCTGGGTCGACGAGTATGAAGGGTATTATTCGAGTTTTGAATGTTTCTTTTGAGAAGTTAGTCTATGTAAGAATGTCCTTAGATGACTGGCAGACATATTATGACATTTTAGCTGAATATATTCCTAATTCATGTGATGGTGAAACTGACCAGTTCTCCTTTAAGATTTCATTGGTTCCTCCTTATCAAAAAGATGGCAGTAAAGTTGAGTTTTGTATACGTTATGAAACCTCTGTGGGTACATTTTGGTCAAATAATAATGGCACAAATTATATATTGCTTTGTCAAAAGAAACAACAAGAGCCAGAGCCTGAAAAGCCACGAGAAGAAGTTTCTAGTAAACAGAAAAAAGGATGCTTAAAGGTGAAATCGAGGTAAGGATATATTATACATTCTTTTTATTTATTATCTTTAAAATCTATGCTATTACTTATTTCACATGTTCTAACAACCTTTCTATTAAAAAAATACAGTGCTTGCTGTGTAGAAATAATAGTGTCCAATTTTAACAAGGTTAATGTTATTCAAAATGTTCACTGTGGAATTATTTCTTCAGTGTGGGAGAAATTATGGCTATAATTCAGTGTGAGGATGGGGAAAGTAATGTCTATATTACTTGCTTCAGGAGTTCTAAGTTAGTTTTAAACATGTAAAACTTCTTTTGACATTTAATTTGTATTTTTTTAATTATTAAAAAATCTTTATTGGTACATTATGAATACACATCATCATTGCATTCAACACTGAGAGTTTGTACCGGAATATGAAATGAAATATGTATTTTTGATAGTTTTAAAATATGTATATAGTGAACTGTTTCTGAATAACATAAAACTGTATTTTAATATATACTTAATGTTTAGGAATTTGAAAACTTCCCCTAAATGTCAACAAAATTTTAGTGACCTTTCAAGTCATACAGAGATGTTTGAATGAATTAAATATTAAGTAAAATAGTAAGGGTATGACAATTATCTCTTGTTATTAATGATAAAGTAACAAAATTGGAAACATGTGAGGGATGTATAAATTATACATAAAATTTTATTATAACTTGGTGTAACAATATGCAATATAAATTAGTATGATTTAGTAAAAGTGAATTCTATATAATAAAAAATTGACTGAAATAGAAATAAAAATACTTAGCTACATAGATTAGAGATTTGGGATGTGACCCCTCATTAGTAACCTTGCTTTCTTCTTAAGGTGGAAAAAAAGAAAGGAAAAATAAGGGGAACCCCACTGGCTTGCAGCTGTCTCTCTAGTGGAGAATTGGCTAATTTCCACAACACTATTAGTAACTGAAACATTTAAGAGGAGTTATACCCCTTCTGCTCTTCACAAGGTCCCTGAGAAAAAGCCCATGTTGCTTCTCTAGCCATGGAAACATGCTTGGATATCCTCTGAGTCATCCCTTCCACTGTGCTAAACCCAGAGATTTCAGTAAGTGCATCAGAAAATTTTTTTTTCTGAATGAAATAATGAAAAGGTATATCAGGTATCCAGATTCTAATTCTTTAAGGCAAACTAAATTTTAAAAAATGAGATTCAACATTGGGGAATTTTTAACCTCTAAGTTTTTCATATGTGAAGCAACAAATTATAATTACTAAATGTACTGTTCTGCTGGGTGTGATAGTAGAACCTGTAATCCCAGAACTCAGGAGGCAGAGGCAGGAGGATCACCATGAATTCCTGGCCAGCCTGAGCTACATAATGAGACCCTGTCTAAAAAAAAAAAATCTTCTCAAAATGTATTGATCTATCCAATACAAATACATACTATATTCCTATTTTTATTTCTCTGAAAGTTTATTTGAAAGAGTAGTTTAATCAACTTTGTGAAATGTGCCAATTTTATTAACCCAAAAAGAACACTTATATTTCTACTCATGCTGCTAAGAGAGATAATATAATCATAATCTCTGTTACTGCTAAAATAATAATTTCAGTTTTTTGAAACTACTTAGTAGCACATTAACCGTATCACAAACATAATCCAGTGCTCTTCAGTAAATTGATTTCTATACATAAGTATATACAAATTTAAAACTTTTCAAAGTAGATTATAATCAGTCAATATAGGTAAAGACTGTTGAAATTTACTATTTACATTAGAGAAAACCAGGTAGAGAACTTACAACTTTAAATGGTTCATAAAAGAAGCAGAATTTAACTTAATAGATTTTTCTATGCATTAGGAGGTAGCTGTACAACTAAAAGCAATACATTTTGAACTATGGTTTGGGAAAGGATTATTTTCTTAAACCATATTTGACTTTATACCAAGAATGAAGAATAGGTAACAAATAGGGCTGATCTTCTACCTAAGTCATATATTTTGGAATGTCTCCTGGTTGAAGATCCATATAACTATATATTTGCACACACATTTGTATTCAGCGCAATAATCATTGGATTCAGAGCGGACACCATTCACGTTTTAATATTGCTTTGGGGAAAAACCTGAGAAGAACTAAACCACAAAATGGTCTAAAGGCCTGTAAAGTTTCCTAATGAGTTATAAAAATGGAAAAAATCTCTCTCCTTCAAAACCACAAATACATTTTCTGTACTTCTATAACTTAAAAATGACCAACATAATTCAAACCACATTTAGAAAAAAGCATTTGCCTCTGGAGGAGGCTTTTTGTGCCGAGTTTCAGTCCAACATGAATTTTTACATCTGATTTATATACCACTCAAAATGGAGTGTATAAAGGAAATCCTGACAGATCCTTAGAACACCATGTGCCATAATAGAATATTTATACAGCTTTTCCATGATATAATTTATATGGAATGGGGTTTCAAATATTCTTAAAACTCACACAAGTGAGCATTATGAAATTTCTAAATGAATATTACAGTTGACTTTCATTGGGAAGAGTTTGGTCTGAGAAAAATATTAATAGTGCTGTTTTGCAAAATGTATAGTTGAATAAAATAAAAATGAATTAATGTTTATTTGATAAAAATTATAATTTAGAAAATGCCCTACCCTCTCCAAATTGTTGCAAGATTTAAAATGATCTTTTACAAGCATTTCCATACATCTTGTGTAACTTAATTTGGAGGTCGTTTCTTTCCGAAGATAAAAACCAAAGTGAAATATATGTGAATTTTTGCTTTATATATGCAAGTAGATTAATAATAGTTTCCAATATAACTGAGAATTAAAATGATAATTTGCCTTTCCTAGTGCACAGAGTAGCATCCAACTTCAATTATTCTTAATACCAAAGTTAATTTGCCATCAGGGATCCTGAGATTGTATCTTCTGGAAGTGTCAATAATCCCTTCTAATAAGTATGGAATGAACTCTGGGAACACGTTCAGGAAGGGAGGATTTCTATTATGTCAATCACCTACCCACACATTAAATTTTCTCTATGGAGATTTTTCTCAGGTCAGAGTTTGCAAATCTCCATACTGGTGTGGATTGTCTATTTTCTTTTGATGCCTCTTAATCTCTCCAATTTGGGTAGAGGGAAATATCTAGTTTGGGAGGAAAGCAGGTTTTGTAACTCATAGGCATGTGACTGAGAATGACCCAAAGATATTTAATTGCACTCAGAGGCATGCATCATGAGATACTTGTTAAGTGTCACCACGTACACAGCACCGAGATCTGAGCTAGCAAACAACCTAAGTGGATTTCTGAATCATGTCCCATGGGCTTTGTCTAAAATTCAGTGACAAAAGACACTGATGTAAATAGAATTAAAGACATATGGATAAATAAGCTAAAAATATCATTCAGTTGCAGTGTACTCATAAAATTATAGGTTTCATAGTGAATATATCTGAGTTTGGGTCTGAGTTTTACTATATAGTATTCATGTGAACTTGAGCAAGTTAAACTTACTTTTGCCATCTATTAATTGAGAATAACATTTTCTCTTTCTGATGAGGATTGCTTGAAATTTCCACAAGTGTTTAGTCTTGGACACATAAATGTTATCTGAGGAAGAAAATAGATCATTTTAATTTTACCGTTAGGATGTCTGAATAACTTTAATAAGACTGAAGCTATCCCTAAATCCTTTTCCTTTTCTTTTCAAGATTTCCAAGTTTTCAGCTTTGGAAAATCATTCCTTTGTTGATAGGGTTTCAATCAACAAGCAAAATTGAATCTCAGATTTTCTTGAGATATATGGGGCGTATCTGGACCATCTTTAAAGCTTGAAGAGAACTTAGAGACTGTTAAAATTTTTATACATAATACATAAAATATGAAGAATTAAAGTGTAAGGGAGAAGGGCAGGGGATTTAGCTCAGTGGTTCCGGCCCCTGTCTTGCAAGCGCAAGGGCCCGGGTTCGATCCCAGGTAACCACATACCATACTAGGTGTAGAGACTCACACCCAGCAGCAATCAGTACCACATACCACAGTGCCAGTTGTGGTGGCTCACACGTGTAATCCCAGAACTCAGGAGGCAGAGGCAGGAGGATTACTGTGATGTGAGTTTGAGGCTGAGCTCAGGGCTAGCCTGAACTACAAAGCGAGACCCTGTCTCAAAAAAAAAAAAAAAAGTATAAGGGAGAAAAAAGCATTGATATTGGCAGTGAGTATATATGTATATTAATCCAATAAAATGTACCCATAGCCACATGGGCAGTAAGTGTATATTTTATTGAGAGAGCTACGTGACTGTGGATATATTGCTTTATTGCAGCTGTCAATCAGAGGACATGTTGCTTGATGTCAGGTTGACTAAGCTAATCTAAAATGAAATTATATCATTTAAGTTTCTAGTAGAAGGGTGAGCAAATGTAAAGCAATCGTTTTAATCTAATTATTGTAACTATCATTGCTGAGATCAAATCTTCAGCTAATTTCCAGATTTTTGATCTTAGATTATTTTTCCAAATAAGATAAGTTTCCTTGGTTGAGTTCTGAAACACAATTAACAAATAAATATTAAGGGTCGTGTTCCAGGCAGCAGTATCCACCAGAGAAAAGTGGCTGAAGACACAGCTTGAGAAGGCAAGGAAAAGTCCCAACAGGAAAGGCTTTATAAGAGAGAGAGCAAAAACAAACTCCAGTCCAATTCTTGTTTGCACAATGGAAGTCAAAGATTTAAGAAACCAAAATAATAACTAGACCTGAGGTTTTCTAGAATTTGTGATCTGTAACTGACATTGGATCCTGGCTGGGGGAGTGACCTTCTCACCACCTGCTAACCGTATGTTCTCAATAGGCCCACAGGTTGACTTCACCTCATTTCTTATTTTATTAAGTGGAACAAATTTATTGTTGTAGGCAAAGAAATAGTATGATATAGGTGTTGGGTGGTATTTATAACTTGGCCAAGTAAATGCAAATAAAGCTCTAAATAACTTTAATGCCTAGAAAAAAAAATAGATTACAATTTCTTATGGTTGAGGAATAGAACCAGGTAAATTAAGGAAAGGAAAGAGAAAACTTTTCTGACATGCAATTTTAAGAATGAAGAGAGTTTGTCCTTTAGGTTGGAAAAATCATTAAAATGGAGCCAAGAAAAGCATTGGAAATTGGGCCATAAAATATGGCCATGTTGCCTGTCGAAGTCAGAGCCGTAGGATTGTGGGACTTCCTTAATTTACACTAACAGCATAATATGGAGCTCTAGAAATCGTGGAGAAAGGTATAATTAGGTCCATGAGGGCTTTGGGACCTAATGTACTCCACAGCTAATTCATGTTGAGTCCACACTAATTGTGGAAGCTGGGGTTGTGGAACGGGAGGGACCTTTGGTAATTCCACATGGAAACATAATCTACAGCTGCACAGGCCCATCAAGAGAGTGCTGGAAGCTGCCAAAAGGTTGACAGCAAGAAAACAACCAACTTAGAATTTCCTTGGAGATCCATCAGAGCTTTCGAACATCCTGGTTTTGTGGAAATCCAGACCTTGTCAGCCTAGAGTATGGTCAGATTACTGGGAAATTCCTGAGAGAAGAAGAGCAAAGGTTCTATTGAGGGATTATCTCAAGTGCAGCTCAGAGGAGCCACTGAAGATGCTTCACCTGAAGTCCACCTGTGGCCTGTGGAGTAGAGGAAAGCTCAAAGGGGTGAAGCCACAAATTCTTCAGCCCCAACCCCAAAAGATTATGGCACAGTTTTGAAGTGGGCCAGTGTGTTTTTCATTTTCCTGTAATTCTGTTACCTGTGGCTCCTGTCCTTGTTCCAAGTTTTACCGTAATCCCAACTGAATTAATAGAAAGGAAGTAAAGTGAAGGGACCGAAGGGGCAAATAAGTGTAGCTCATTTTCCTCCATCTCTATACTCAAGCCGTACGCAGCACTCTGACACTTCACTTCGTAATACACACGTGCACGCACAGTCACACACACCACTAACCCCTACTGTAAATGTAGTTACCTCTAAAGTGACAGAGATGATCTCTATCTTATGATCATGAAGTCAATAGCACAGAAGGATATTGAGACCAGATTGAGGAGCAAAGGTAACTACTGTGTAGAAGGCGGTTTTGAGTCCATACTTGTGATAAGGACTCGGTGGAAGTATCAGGACTCTGGGGTGTGGAACTTGTCTGTGCATTACGGATGGTAGATCCAAAAAACACAAAGTGTAGACTTTAAAATAAGGCAAACCTGGGCTTTAACTCTAACAACTAACAGTTTGAGCTTAGAAAAGCTGTATGCCGTGTCCATCTCACTTAGAGGTAAAATGGAGGTGTTGAATTCTTTGTGATGGAGTTGCAGTGTGGCTACGTAGTAGCTAGTATGTATGTATGTCTGTTCCAATTGCTCAACTTTTACAGCTACTCCAGATAACAGTACAACGGCAGTTGTGACAAATTCCATATTTTGTCATCTTGTGTATGGTTAGTTCTAAGCCCATATTTAATGGAGAAATGCTTTCTTCTATTATTATTATTCTTGCTGCCAAGGCCTAGGCTAACACAAATAGCTTAAAAATGAGTCAGACTGAAAAAGCTCTTGGGCACTAACCAGGGAAACTCACTTCTGTGGGAAAATGATTTTCAAATTCCAGCTACTTGTAGATTACAGAAAACCGTAGGATTACTTGTTCATGAGTTGCAGAAGAGGTTTATTTTTAAAATGAACTACAGCATATTTTTTTTTCTTAAGATAGTTTGTTTTAACATGTTTCTTCTTGGTTAAATGACTGAGTTGGCTGAATACAATTCACCATAAAATGCCTTTATATTTGTGAATAGAAGGTGAAGTTGAATTTTATATAATTCTTTTCCTCTGGAATGTACATTATGCAAAATTTCTGTTTGATATTGGCTCTGTTTAAAAGTACAAGTCTTTGTGTGTCACCACTACATAAAAAGGAGAGGCTCCTTGGAACATATCTTTACCTCTCATCAGGATTTTATTGTGTTCACTCTGATAGCTTTACTAGGGTAGCTAGCATGTCATTATCCATTAGATGTTAGTAAACCTCTGAAAGTTTAATTGTGAGATCCTGTTGTTCATAGATTTTCTTTAAAAATAGCAATGATTACTAAAGTAGACTGTTAAACTGGTGATAAAATTGACTGTACATTAAATAAAATTACCTTTGGAAATGTTAATATCCTTCCTCCCTCTGTTACTCTAAAATGACCTGTCTGTCTTGTCCATCAGTCTTGCTTAAATTGCAACTCCGTGAAATTCTAGCATTGTGAGACAGTGGTTGTCCTAAGTATAGTAGTGGAGCTTTATTTAATTTATCCATTTTGTAGTTCACAGTCATGAGAAAAATCAAACAAATTATTCCCCAAATTGATACTTATAAATCATTTTGAATAGCGAAACATGTTTTTCCTAATTCCAAAATAGTTTTCCTAACCTACTGGTGACATCACTACCCCTGAAGTATTCTGATTAGTTACAAAGAAGTAGTCCAAATTACAACCGTAATTTATTGTAAAAAAACAGGAAGCTAAGTCTTTATTCTTAGAAATACTTTGAATTCCTTGGTCCATTTTCAAATTATATAGAATTCCTTTGTAAATTTCAGCCTTGTAAGCTACAGATGAAATATATTTTATTAATATCTACTTTTGGACTTAAAGGTTATAATGCTATATTGATGCAACTGAAATTTTTAAAGAGTTTACTGTAGAAAAAAATCACATTCAAACGCAGTAATAGACTGTATTCTTAAGTAAGCACATACAATTATTATTGTGTAAATAAAGCTATAAGCATTGGTTCTTATCCTAATAAAGCAATTGATATGTGTTTTTAAAAATATTTTGCCACATTTGAGATCAAACCTAGGCCTTGCAGATCATAGGCAAGTGATCTACCCCTGTAGCCCATTTTCTGAAAATTTTTCATTGATTTATATTGCACAAGAAAGAAGCTAATTCTGCCTTTTCGTTCAGATAGAATTATTTCAAAAACCACCCTGTGAAATGTCTATGTAGTCTCTTCTTAATCCTGTTCTGTGAAGACTGTATTCCGTAGTAATGTGTTCTATGAGGAAGTCTTGGGACTCACATGTAACCATCCATATGATTCCATCTTTAATCTGGTCATTCATTTACGCTGATCTTCAGTTGAATAAAATGCTGGAATTCTTGCCTTTATGCTCTAAAATTAAGCAGATTTCTGCCCTGATTTCTATTTTCTATGTCAAATAACCTCAGTAATTTTAGATGTTTCCCACGAGGATTGAGCTACTAAACTAGTAAACTAGTTTGCAGTGTTTTAGTGCAAAAGTCAGAAGAGTACCCATTACCAGCTGGATTCTTGTCACAGGTGAATGATGTTGGCATTAAAAGAACTTTATACTGACAGCCTGGAGGGGACAGGAATCAGGGCAGGCTAACTTATCCTGCAGTGCAGTTTGGAGCTCTGAATGGTGGAGGTATTATGGTCATAGTGTATTCCTCTGGAAACTAGAGAAGAAAAGGAAAATTCATTTTATAAAATTAGAAAGATATAAGCACTCAGAATATTGCACAGTTTATTTTTTCAGTGCTACCTTTAAGATGCTATATTGGCCCAACCATTTCTGTTTTCTGTGTTAGTAGTGTTTCACTCAAATCTAACTTGGGTAAACCAAGATAATTTGTGGACAATGACAGTTACACAAACATTCAAAACATTTATTATCTAAATTAGTTTCTCTCAAAGGGAAGGGTTGTTTCCCATCATTACAATGGATGCACTTTAATAATGGAGAAGGACAGTTAGCAAGTGACATAGTCTTTCATCTTATATTTTATGTCTAGAAAGAAGTGCATTTTGGCCACATTATGTGCTCCTTATCGTCAGTATGGTCTATATTTTCATTGGTGCCATTTATAGGTACTTTCCATCCAAAGCAAGTAGGAGTCTCATCTCCTGTAAATGAACTATGGTCTACTACCAGTTTCAGTATTATGGTATTTTGATGCATTAATGCATAAACTTGTTCTTTATCAATTTAGAAATTTTTATGTATATGAATGTAAGGAATACATTTAGCTTTCATAAGATCACATATAACATTGTAGTAAGCAAGGCCAGCCTGGTTTCAAATAAAAAAAAATAACAAATGAAATTTATTTACTCCAGTACAGGAAATACATAAGAGGAGAATCTGGGTTTATGATTTAAGGTCTGCAGTTCCCTAGTACTCCAAGCCATGCAGCCACAGGCCAATTGTTCCTAAAGAATTTATATAGTCCTTAGTGCACCAAGAGCTCTTCTAGGTGGTAGCTCCTACAATCAAGCACAGAGTTCGTCTGGGGTAGTAGCTGTATACAAGAACAGTTAGCTATCAGTGTACCATATACCACATCAAATGTGATACAGAGGGACACAAAGACACTGTACAGTAATAGGCGTGAGAGAAATTATTAAACTGCAGAGTACCTCAGGTAAAGAGAGCACTACATAAAGTCTGAACTTTAGTTTGAAATATTAAAATTTATATATGCTGAGAATGGGCAAAGAAACATTGAGGTAGCATAAAAATAGAGCAATGTAGCAAAAATGTATAAGTTAATAGATTTATATAAACAACAAAACTACCTGAAATGAAATTGCATAGGTTACAAGAGAAAAACAAGGCTGAAAAAAAAATTTCCTTGTCTGACTGGGCTTAAAATTTTGTATTTAGCTTCTATGCCCAGAGCAGAGTCTTACATTATTTTAGTATGCAAGATAGAATGGAGAGGAATACACACAGATATTTATTATAAGAAACTATCTGGAAATCTTCAGAAAGTTGTTTTTCATTAATGATTTTATTATGCTCATTCACTGAAAAACTGCATTCACTATTTTGATGAAGACCATCAAAACTTGTGATGTAGCATGGGTGAACTGATCTTTCCTCTGTTCATAACTACTTTTGGCTTGTTTCTCTCTATATGTTGATATATTTAAAACATTTATTTCTCAAGGTTGATAGTAATTACTGAATTCTGTTATAAGTAAATTTTAACATAACAAGAAATTACTTATTATAGCAATAGATATATGTTATACCTACTTGCAGATACACATGTACCTATTTTGTGGTTGATTCATCTTATTACTGTATTTGTCAAATAACTGATCCAAATATTTTGTTAGGTTCTAAGGTTAATCTTTGAATTTAATAAGAAATATTAGTCCTGGTAGTTTAGTCTTTATTCTCTTGGAAGGGAACATCATTGCTCTACTAGGCCTAGTATTGATGACCTCATGTTAAGAAATTATGGATCTTTGTTAAAGAAAAATATTATTGAAATACCAGTAGCAAAGCTCTTACTATGCTTTTCAGCTTTCAAAGTGACAGAAAGTACTATATATACATTTATATATGCATGTGTAAATCACTCTGAAGGACATTAATTAAGAATTTTCATTCAATTGTCAAATATTTATAAAATCTATATTACGTTCTGAGTATTATCCTGCACACTGTGAATATATCAGTGGAAAAATGAAAATCTCTGTCCTCATGTTCTCATGTAGCAGAATTCCTTTGGCAAGAAAAGTAATAATAAATAATAAACAAAAGTACAAGTATGTGTGTTAGAATATGAGAACCATTGAGAGTAACATAGAGAAGCCCAAGTAAATGAGTGTTCCCAGAGGAGAAAATGAGGACAGAGAGATCGCTCAGAGAACATCATAGATACAATTATGGTGCCCCATAAGTCCTTCACTGTGTCTTCTGAAGGTGAGTGAAGGAAGTCAGTGTAGAATTTTATGCCCTCAATGTATCTTCAACAAGATAATGTTATATGCTGAGGCAACCAAAGGAGAAAACATATAAAATACAGAAAACACATGAAGCCTGATCTCTGCATGATTCCAGTGTTATTAGTTCAGCAAAAAAGACAAAGAAGCAGGAAGGGTATTCAAAATCAGAGGAAAGTTCCACCGTCCTCCTCCTGTTCTCTGGAAGTTTAAAATTGCATCTATAAAATAACTTTACTTGTTTTAACCTGAAATATCTTCTTTAGTTATGTTCTTAGTCCTTCCTGTTTACAGTTTCATTTTTTTTTTTTCCCACAACACTGCAGTGTAGGTCAGGCTGGCCCTGTGAACTCCACTGTGACAACTGCAAGAAGAGGACACTTTTTGAGGCCATCTAGGAACCGTGTGGGTTTGGGAGGGACTTGATTGTGTAATTTTGGCACTACTGTCCATGCTGTTTCCGTGACAGTCTGCTGACAGTGTTCTGGTTTGCCTTCATGGCCAGACAATTCTGCCACAGCTGTCTGTGGCAAGGTGGATTGGCTTAGCTTTGACATCTACTTTTATGAAGAATGGTTAAAAGGATAAAATAAAAATAAATCTTGCCCTCAATTACCTAACTTTCTTTGCAGCAACATTTCTATCTTAGCCCAACAATTCCCTTTTCTTAAGATAAAATAAATTAAGGATATAAACTTCCAGCTATTTTCCTAAATTAATAGAAATATATCCTCAGAATGTGCTTCTTGGATATTTTGTACCTAACAGTTCTCCGAGAGGAAGGGAAAGTACAGGAAAGGCAAAGGCAAAGGCATGTGGCTGTTGATTTGTTATTGCCACCAAGTACTTTTGGGATCCTTTCTCTCTTCCTCTGGCCCTTTTCTGGATGTTTAGATCCCCAAAATGCTATCATTTTGGTTTACCTTTTCCACAGAAGAACCCACTTATTATTCTGTTTGGGCAAAGGTGAAGTTATTTTAGCTAATCTCTTCAAAGTAGAAATTCAACATTAGTGTTACCTTCAAAAACCATGAATGAAATCCACGAAGCGGTCATTATTTTATTTTGAAAATGTCTTGATTACTTTAGATCTAGCATATAAGGACTATGTGTGTTGGATAAGTTTATGTAAATGTGTACTTGTGAGAAGAAAATATTTCCATAAAATCAGAACAATGTGTATGTAAAAGCTAACCCTTGAGGAAGGATGCTTCTTTTAGATAGTGAGTACAACTCTACAAGTGCTATAATTTAGGTGTTAATATGTGGGAAAGGATTAGCGTATAGATGTTTATGCTATTTCTATATGCAAAAAATACTGTAAATCATAGAAATCCAACTTCTCAGAATTGTACTTGCTGAATTTACTCTTGAACCATTATATTACATATTCTGCATTTTTCAGCTACTGTCATTTCAACTCTCATTTTTCAAGATCCCAATTGTCTCATTTACAGGACCTAACTTACTAGCGTCCCCGATGGTGCATTTGTGCATTGGCATTTACACTAATAGTTTGAGCAACTTGCTACAGAGTACAATGGCTGGAAAATATTTTGCTAAATCTCCATGAAAACCATCAATTTTATGATATGTAATAATTCTTAAGATAGATATGATGAACATCTTTACTCTAAAGCAATATCTAGGGTTCCTCAGTTTTATAAAAAAGAAAATTTATATTCACAGCAGTTTGTTATATACGCAAATCTAAAGATGAAAGAAATCTAATTGTTTTAAAGAGACACAATTGCAGAAATGAAATCTATATAGAATTTATATCAATGCTCATTGTTTATATATACATGTCTATCCTCCCTAGTGTATCCTCAAAAAACCTCTGTAGCAAAATATTTTTGCTTTCTTTATTTCAGCCATTCTGTCATGTGGTAAAAGTCAATATATTATATCAGTACGAAGCAGTGCTTCTCAAACTTGGCTGCTTTGAGTAAAGGGAAATATAACTAGAGAAAAAAGATATGTAAGTCACTAACATGCAGGCTCCATTGCAAAGACTAAATTATTTGGTCTTTGGCAAGTTCTAGTGACATCTTTTTAAAATTTTTATTGATGATTCTAATAGGTGAAAAACTTGAAAATGACCAAGCAAGGAACATGAATGTGTTTTTCACTTTAATTTTTAAAAGTATCAAATATCTGTTAATTATCTGAATTAGTCACCGAAAGAATTATGCTACTTAAAGGAAAATTATTAAATTGGAATAGCACCATGAATTTTGGAAAATTCCAAAAGCACCACGACTTCTGGAAAAATCTGATGAAAAGGCCAGCGCTTTGGCTTAGTGGCTCTGGTATCTGCCTTGCAAGCACAAGGTCACAAGTTCAAGCCCCAGTGCCCCTCCCTCCAAAAAGAAAAAAAAAATATCTAGCAAAAAATATTTTTAGGTGTTAGGAGCAATGTTAAGGTCTGTGGGAATCTGAGGGTCAAATGATATACTTTATAAAATTTTGTTAGAGATATTTTGCCTCTGTGACCACTTGGAGAAATGGACACATTTCTTGAGGAAAAGAGAACATTACACATGATGGAAAAATTTTATTTCTATTTAAACTGAAGCCTAATTCTGTGGAGTAACTTTTTCCTGAAACACTACAGTGAGAGGAATGAACTTTAGAGAGAAGCACAGCGTGGAGATAAGGAGAATGTAGAGTACACTGCACTTGCCTTGCGTTTGCCCCTAGGTGACTGGACATTTTCATCAGAGAATAAAGAAGCTGAGGGAAGTGAGCAGAGGACGATAGAGTCGAGAAAGTGAAAGATTACAAAGGCTGTCTGCGGAAAGGTCCATTAGACCAGCTGTGTCCATTAGTTTCCAGTTATCAGAGTTACGATCCTGTCTCCCATGGAAACCAGAAGACTGGGTGACCGTATTTTAAAGAAATGACTTTCTGGTCTTTGAGAAAGACACTGCTGAGTCCTAGGGGATTACATATACATCTCAAAGAGACAGAGAAAGGACCACCAATTTCAGTAAGTGTCTGAGATACAGAGGTCAAGGCCTGATCTCCAGATTTTCCCTAGAACCAACAGAAAATTCTTCTGGGAGCCTTGTTCTCTTTTACGTAGTTCTGGAGGAGGGAAGGATGGGCAGGGTCGTCTAAGTATATGTTGTTGGGCTGTTAGAAAGTGCATTAATACATGGTTAAAGCTTTTAATCTAGGAATGAGCAGTGGGAAAATCTCTCCTATCACCATATCTCATGGAATTCTATCTGCCTGGAATACTCCCCTTCCCCTTCTTCCTCTGAGTAATTCTAGCAAGCATTGAGGTGTCAGATAACATATTTCCCCCACTAGGAAGCTGCCCAGAGCTACCTCTGTTTCCTGTTACAGATTAGGATTTTCTTCTCTAGGACTTCATGTCACCATAAAGCTGAAACATACAATTGTGATTGTAAAATATTTTTGTTTATTCTTTGTTTAGATTGTAAGCTTTATGAAGACATAATTTTTTCAATTTATTTATTTGTTTCTTCTCAGCCTATTTCTTTCTTATTCTGATAAAAGCACCACCACTTCTACTCAGGTTTTTATATACACATTATGATCACAATTGACATTGAAAATTTGTAGCAGTACATGACATGACTTAATTCTCATTTATTCCCACTCCCCTGCCCCCCCACAACCCTCTGCTGTCTATATACATAAGTTTTGTTTCCTTTTTTTAACAATCAATTTTTTTATTTCCCTTCTTTACTTACCCCTACCCCCTTTTCCCTTTGATTTTTTTGTTTAAGCCAGTGCTGTTAGTTTAACTTCTAGCCTAACAAGTAGCACATCTTAGATATCTGTGGAACAAATACACATTGAATTTTATCCAACACTATTCTGATTTAGCAGCATGAGCAGTTGGAAGATTGAGTCATTTAAAATCCATTTCAAGCAACCAATACTCTTCACAGTGACTGTTATAGCTTCCTGTGTTACCTTGTTAAAAGTGTAGTCAAAGTCCTCATCTGTATAACCAAGTTGAACTTGGCCTTTGTGCCTTTCATCTTTACCGATCTAAAAATGTGCCCAACTTCTTCAGTTTCCTGCTCCTCGCCTTCTCTGCTGTATCTGGCTCCAGATGATCTTCCCCTAAACATCGTGTTTGTTGTGTACTAGTTTCCAATATAGTTGGTCTTTGCTTTTCTCACTTTACTAGCTTGAGATTTTCTGCTAATGAACTTTGCTCAAAGACTCATCTCACTTTGGAGCCACTTTTGACTTCCTCTACTGGCTCCATGGAAGGCTTGAGAGTGAAGGTGATAGCACTTGTACTGTAACCTTCCTAGGTTAGTCAAACTTCTTTGTTTGATTAAACATGTTGAGGCATAGTATCTCTGCCCTGCTCATATTTTCCGAAGTGTAGAACCTAAACAGGACAAATAACTTCTGGGTGTTTCTGTCAGTTAGTACTGAAATTAATATTAGCCCAAATGTGAAGAATAGTTAGTGGCATGTGATAAATCTATCACTCTTACCTATGCTAAAAGTAAGTCTGCTTCCTATCTAAAGAGTTTTAATAAAATAAAACTTAGGTATAATCTCCTCAGGGTAGTAAGATCTAAAAGTTTGGCCTCAGTGCCACATGCCAACACATCCCAAGAGATGATATTTATGGATGGATTGCCATGACTGGGCATGGCGTGTTTTAAGTCCATTTTGTCACTTAATGTTTTGGACTGTGTGAATAGTTCCTCTAACTTCTTACCTGGTTTACACTTTTTATCTCCTTGTATGTTGTCTCTCTTGAGATTTTTTTGTTCTCCTATTTCCTTTTCCACTTCACTACTCTTCCCCCGCCTACCCTCACTTCAAGTTATGCATGTTTCTAAAACTATTCACATTGTATGATTTCATTTTTAAAGATGATTTCCTAAATTTATTCAGTCATGAGCCAAAAACTAATTTGACATTGAAGAAAGATACAAGATCATATTTTGCATTACATTTTGACTGATTTAGTCAACATGCTTCAAGGGTTTTGTGTGTATCAATATGACTTGGATCAAAGGAATGCGGGCTGAAGGGAGGGAGTCTTTGTGAAGTAGATTCCACATGAATACAGAATCCTTTGTGAAGAAATCTATGACAGAAGATGGATGAAAGAGAATAGTTCGCAAAAGATGTGGGTGAAGGCTCAGAAATGAAAACGCAACACAGGACCCGGACATTTGTGAGGCATGCCTCACTGCTTTTTGTTAATAATCTGCATATTAAGAAGTCAGGAGTCTTCACATTAGTGAATCCCTGACACAATAGACTCATCCCTCCCTGGAGGAGTCATTATGGCCAATCATGTCAGTGATCCGCATATTAATCACTCTCGCATGCTCATCAACAGGTAGTTTAATAGGCTTCCATTGAGTTCTTTTTCATTTGCTTTTTAAATATATCTTTTCCTCCCTTCCTTTTATAATACTATTGTGAGGAATTGACAAAAAGGTGCATTAAGATAATTTTAATCTGTGATTTAAGTTCACAAAAGCATTAAATTTAGAAATAATGCTTTAAGACTTACTAAGTCTGCCTAAAAATCTTTTTCAAATGCAGTTAAAAACAAATGCAGCTTAATAATAGGCCCTTTATTTGGAATTCAATATAAGCCATCTAGCCCAATTTACCCTATTTTATTTTCCTCAGAATATTAATTTATGATATGATTAACATAAGTAGATGAACTAGTTCAAAAATATTTTTGTGAAGTGAAATTTCTTGAAAATGGAAATGAATTCCAGCAGACACATTTCAGAGAGTTATTAAACAATAAACTAAAAAGCAGAAACTAATGATATATAAAGTTTAAAGTACACAGGAAATATTGGGTGTATTGGATTTCCTGCCCTGGGGTTACAATACCTGAAATCCATAGTTTAAAGGAGGAGAAGCTGAATTAGACTTACAGTTACAGGAGTGTCAGTCCATGGTTGCCAGGCTCTACCATGAAACTGAGACCCACACCAGGCACATATTTGAATGTGTGACGACATGGACATGTTCTATAATCTAAAAGAAGATTTTGTGACTTTTATATTTAACATTTAAATAAAAATAGTTGCAGGAAGACCCTGAATATCTTAAAATTTCTCACTTGCTTTAGCATGCTTTAACTTTATTATTCTTTATTATTAGATTGAAGATATTGGTGATTTTGTTTTTATGAACAGACTCTATATGTACCATAAAAATACTGACAATTTGCTTTTCAAATGCTTTCCTTAATAATAACTCAATAAAATGTATCTAACTTCCTCTGCAGATAAAGGGAAGCACATTGGTACATGTATGATATTCTCTGTCAGGCCAGGAATGGGACAGAACCTGGGCTAGGGGAGTATGCAGTTGGAGAACTTTGGTACTGTCATTCCTATCAACACAAAATCACATGACAGCATCACCATCATGAGGAAGCACAGAGGGCAGGGACACCCTGATGAGTGGCTCCAACTTACTGTCCTGGCTTCACATTTGCCACCTTCCATTGTGCAGGGGCCATCTCTCTTGAAAGCTGCCACTTCTGAAAGATTTCATGTCAGAGTCTTGAATTTTCAGCCCCTCTGAATCTTTGCAAACATACATTGGGAATATCAGATCACCTTTTGTTGGAAAGCTTTTCAAAGTGATATGTGTAATTCAAAAACCATAGAGCTTGGACATTAGAGCTCAATGTTTAATAAGCCAAATAACACAGGTGATGTTTATTGTGGCTGCCACAGAGAAATCATGTTTATATAGCTTCTCTTTCAGTGCAGTTCACTGGTTCAGTGATTTTGACTCTGAAAATGACTTTTTAGCAACCACAAGCAAAATAATATGATTAATATTAAGAAAATAAAGTTTTAAACTTATTAACCTTGGAAGTAAGTACACATGACAGTATTCTGACAAATGGAGGTGGTGTAAGTTTTAGGAGTCACTTTGTGGGGACAGTCAGATAGTTGGCAAGTGTGACTTCTGAGTTAACAAGACTCTTGGCTACAGTGCTCAAAAGTTTCTTGTCACTCCATGGGTGACAGTTGCCTCCTTTAAGGCTGAATATAAATGAAGACAGGCTAATGAGTTTAAACATTTTCCATGCTCTCTCCCTAATACATGTTCTATAAGTGTTCTAGTGTTTGTTACTTAAAGCATTTGCATTTTGACACTAAAATATAATTGGAGGTTGTAGTAGAAGAGACCTGTAAGCCAAGTCTACCATAAATCTTTTCCCTCTTCGAATTCATGAATTCTCCTTGTCATTACTTCTTATCCCACAGAAAAATATGCATTTTTTTTTTTTTTTGGTTAATCTGTGGACTTCCAAGGTGCTTCTTAACTTTGCACTAGATTGTAGCAAATAAGCATTTCTGAAGAAAGCACACATCTCTACAAAACTGTGCATGCTGATTGATTCGTGTAAGAAACTTTGCTTCCTGACTCCTCTGGGGTGAACTAGGAAAACTCACTGCCACTTTGATATGTCAAAGCAGATGCAGAGTTGATTAAAAAAATGAAAAAGAACAAAAAAGAAACAGAATCTTTAGAAAAGAGACTTACCAAACATTTCTCCAACATGATTGTGTTTTTCACTTGTTTCTTTACTGAAATTTCTTGTATTAACAAGAATTAGCATAATTTGTAAGTTCAACCACTAAGACAATGAGCAATGTTTTAATTTGGAAAATAAAGCTGAATTTAGAAAACATAGTCATTCAACTTTTTGCTTAAGAGGAAAATAACTCCAATAAACTATGTGATTAAAAAAAATAGCTGTATATTCTTAGTCACTTCAATGTTTCAAACATTCATTGTAAGTTAGTTATGGGACTTAAGATATATAGCTGTTAATCCAATAAACTGGTTTATTATAATGAGTTGTAGATGTGGATAAAGCACCGATATTTGAAAAGTTTGGCTGAACGTAAATAATGTGGAAATAAATTATTTCATGATATGTAGTAGAAGTAATAAGACTGGCTCACTGATTGTGCACTACATTTGAATTGATATGATTTAATTCAGAACTTCTCTTTGACAGTAGTACTGTTTTCAGTTTCTACTGCTCCTGCCAGTACTTGTGACTTTTGAAGAAAATAATTAAGGAATTCTCAAATTAAGCATGTAAAAATTATATTTACTATGTACTACTGCTAGTTATATAAATGTAGAGCTCTAAAACTGGAGAGCTTGTTATTTAATATCAAAACTGACATGAGCAAACTGCTTCTTTTTTGAGCAGTAAAAGGGTCAGTGGCGAATGACTTTCTGGCTGGATCAGAGCCATGGATCTCAGCCTGGCCTCAGCCAGGAAGCAGTCCTGTCTTCAGCGTGGCTGTGGGTGCTGCAGAGGGAGGGCAGCATGCGGCAACTGCCTTCGTTGTCCCTGCTCTACTTCAGGGCTGTCACTTCTACGATGAGAGTGCAGTGCCCACAAAAAAACAATGTCCCTTAATTTGTCAGTTATTAGAACCCAGAATCAGCATATTAAGGGAATAGAAAGTCATTTTTAAAATTCTGGTTTTCCCCAGAGATTATACCCTGCTTATTTCCATAGCTGTGAATAACACAGAGCTGGATTCACTTTGTTTTCCTCTCCAGCATTATTATCAAGCAACTGAATATAATGCAGCTTTTCATTTTTTCATCTTGCATAACTCTTTAAACGTTTCTTAGACACTGTTCACAATTAAATGGTTATCTCAATTATCTCTCTCTTAGTCAAATATTTCCCTTTTTTTTGATTTTTTTGTGATCAAGAGAAGACTACTGGTTATGAGAGCAAAAGAAATGTTATTAAGCTGTAGATGCTGGTTAATGCATTGTGAATTTTATCTCTCATTATGTACTAGTCTTTGTTTTCTTTGTTCTTCAAAAAATAAGTGTATATGAGATGTCATGGTGCAAGAAAGTCCACTTCAAAGAAATAATTAACATAATATAAAAATAATGCACAACATATAATTTTTTTTAAATTTAAGCAAATCTTTGCCGATACTGATATAATGTACTTAACTGAATTTGCAAAAAAAAAAAAAAAACAAACTAAATAAAACATATCATTGTTGATTTTAAACATCATTCTTTTGCTTTCCTTTCTTGAGGAAAGGAGAATACAGGAAATGAAATGAGACCACAAATTTTAAGGAAGGACAGACTGAATATTTGGAGTAGTTGAACATTTCCTTTTGATCTGTGTATGTCATACAGTGAGATGGGGTGTTCAGAATTTCAAGGTTGGTCCCTATAGGCAGTTCTGAAGCCTCAAGCAGAGGATTAAAAACATAACACAACATACATGATTTGGTTGGAAAACTATTCCCTCTTACGCTGATACTCCGATTTCTTTTGGAACAGAGTTATGTTTTGCCTCTTATAATCTAACTTGCCATTAGCCTTAACTGGGTAATTATGAAACAGATTTTCTGGAATAGGTCTCTGAGTGATTTCACTCATATTTTAAGAAATATGTGGTATTTTAATACAATAGTTTTATAAGACTTTAGAAAATAACATTTTATTAATTTTAATCAATTTGCTACCCTTGGATAGTGATAAGTTAACCATAATTCCAAGTATGGAAGCACAAATATACTCAGAATTTACAGTAATATTTATATGGTTCCCAAACCCTGACACAAAATAAATCATGTGAGTAATAAAAGAAGGTGAAAATTAGTATTCCAGTGCACACTGTATTCAAACAAGTTACTTTTAAATGAGTTGATTTTACTGAAAATCTGTTTATTTATTTTTAGAATCTAATCTTCTGATAGTCTATGTATATATGTTACCACAATTTGCAAACTTTACTGTTAAAGGAACTTAAACTAAAGATATGAACAAATGAAAAATATTAAAAGTTTAGGAAATTTTAAGTAAAAGGAGATGAGATTTGACTTCAACAATAAAAACTATCCATGATGTGTTTGCAAACAATAATAATAATACACTTATTAAACACCTCCTGTATGTTGGAAATTATGCTGAATAATTAATCTGTGTATGAAGTAAATAATCTTTAGGAGAAATATAAAGCACAGAGTGGTTAAGCATCTGGTTTGAGGACACGTACTCAGCAGTGTACTTAGGAAGTGTTCAGTGAAAGGAAAGACAGATGTGCACCCAGGCCTTTTTGCCCTATTTCACTCTGAGTTTACTGTCTATAAAAGAGCATGTTGGCATGCGGACTGAGACACTTGGATCTACCATTTTGTCACTATTTAGCTTGTATAACATTTGCCATATTGTTAGTACTTTTCCCTATAAAATGATGGGTGGGACTATCCAAGTCTGAGATCTGTTATGGAGCGAAATCTTTTCTGAATTAGAGGAATTTGGCTAAAGTATGAAGAAAACCTTCTGTTTATTACATATGCTTCGAGGTAAAAAGTCTGTGATGCTTTTATTTCTAATGATTAATGGCTAACCAAAAAAAAAAAAAAAAACAACTATTGTGGGTTTGCTTATTAAAGTTTTAACTCCTTCCTTGTCATGACATTATTTTATTCTGGAAGGTATGTGAAATAAGTATATTCTTTAATGTGTTTCTTTGAATACATTTGATATATATATATACATAATTTTTTTTTTTTTGAGACAGGGTCTCGCTTTGTAGTTCAGGCTGGCCCTGAGCTCAGCCTCAAACTTACATCACAGCAATCCTCCTGCCTCTGCCTCCCGAGTGCTGTGATTACAGGCCTGAGCCACCACGCCCGGCACTATGGTATATGGTACTGATTGTTGCTGGGCGTGTGTCTCCATGCCCAGTATTGTTTTATGTGATTACTGGGGATCAAACCTGGGTCCTTGCCCTTGGAAGACAGGTGCCAGAACCACTGAGCTAAATCCCTTGTCCTTATTTTCTTTTTTATTGATTTTATTAATACATTTTGTGTATACAGTATATCGCACTTAACATTGAGGACTTGTAGCTCTATGTGACACATCTTGATGCCCATTTTCCCCGACTTCTTACCCTTTTCCTCTTCCTTTGGCATATTTTCTTCCTATTTCACATTATCTATCATATATTGTGGCACTCGTTTATACCTCCTGTTTTTCACACTAGAGAAAAAATACAGTACTTACACTTTTGTGTCCTATTTATTTCACTATTTAGTTTGTCCTTGAGGTACATCCACTTGAGTAGAAATGACTCAAATTTATCACTCTTTAGGGCTGAGTAATTCTCCATTATTTAGAAAAACGACATCTTTATCTAGTCCCCTGTTGATGGGCATTTGGATTGTTTCCAAATTTGCTATCACAAACTGAGCTGCTATGTACATGTGCACATATATTGCTATGATATGATTATTTTATTTCTTTTATGTATATACCTAGAAGAGGAATAGCCAGGTCAAATTAGACCTCTAATCCTAGGTGTTTGAGGAGTCTCCTCGCTGATCACCACATTGACTACACCAGTCTACATTCCCACCAACAGTGGAGAAAGGTTCCTTTCTCTCCACAGCCCCATCAGCATTTGTTGTTGGTTGAGATCATGGTAATGGCTAATCTTTCTGAACAAAACCTCAGCAGCATGGAAACTAGCAGAAGGAATCAACAACTGGGATCCCAGCTTACTAAAAATCTTTGCACACGAGAGAAACCACCAGCAGGGTGAAAAGGCAACCTACAATATGGGAAATAACTTTTATCAGCTGTTTTTCAAAGGACTACTATGTAGAGTATACAAAGAACTGAAAAAAATCAGCCCCACCAAATTTAAATACCAAGTTCAAAAGTGGACATCTGAAATGAACACATTTTCAGCTGAAGAAGTAAATGCAGCACAGAAATGTGTGAAGAAATGTTCAACATCACTGGTCATGTAAATAGTTTCTTTTGATTATAGAGCTGCACTTTTCTTAGCATGATGGATTATGTTTTGCAGCAAGGTACTAGGTATGTTGAGGTACTTTATCATTTTTTTACAGTCTTAAGGGTCTGCTTAGAGTTTCCATTTTCAATTCATTCCTCTTTTTAAATTGTTATTTTATTAGTGTATGTCCCTGATGTAGAGTAACACAGGTTCCTTGGGGGAATTGGTTCATACATATATCCTGTCTTGATGATTTTCAATCCCTTTATTCCCTCTCCCGCAACTTCCCCATCCCTGATCTGGTCCCTATAGTCCATCAGTTTGCAAATGTAATTCTTTCTACATTTCTGGTCGCAGAATTCATTGTAGGATTCTAGTTGCAAGTAAGTGGGGTGTCGCTGTATTTTATTTCTTCATTTATTTATATTATAAATTTCTCTTACAAGAAAAATCATGTGACTATGAGTTTCTATATCTGACTTACTTTGCTTAACTTGTAGCCCTTTTTACCTGCACTTAGGTTCCAGCTAAATGGGTAGATTCCCACTTTCCACTCAGACGACAGGAATTCAGTAGGTCCAGGTTTAGGCTGTAAAGCAGGATATGTAAGCAAATACCAGATTATTTTCACATGAGCCCAAATTTCACAAGGTGCTTCCTGGATGTACGTTTGTGTTTCTGAAGTGCTCAGGTTTTTCAACTTTTTTTTTTTCATTTTTAAAAATCTTTATTGGTACATTAAATATACACATCATGATTACACTCCATAATGGGGATTTGTACCAGTATAAGACACAACTTAATTCTCATTTTTTCCCATAGTCCTACCCACCCTACCACCCCCCCATACATAAAATTTGTTTCCTTACTTTTTTGTTACAATCTCTCATCTTTTTGTTTTTTAATTGAAATCTTTATTGGTACATTACATATACACATCATAATTGCACTCCACAATGGGTATTTGTACCAGTATAAGACACAACTTAATTCTCATTTTTTCCCATAGCCCTTGGAAACAACCCATCTTTTGCTTTTTCTATGGATTGTATCCTGAACTGATAGATTTATAAACTATTGGCATATGATACCTTAAGCTCAGAACTGGTGCCCACATCTTCTTCAGGTATTGCCGCCTTTGTCCAGGCTTCTTCTTGAAGGATGGACATGTCCTCTGGAAGCTCTGCTTGCCCCACCGTGCTCCTCCCAGATAGAGCCTTCATACACTTACTTATTACACCCTGGACCTACTGCTTTATTTTTAAATTTGTTCAGCTTTGTCATCAGCTTGTAAGCCCTTTGGGGGTGAGAACTATGGTTTATTGTGGTGATCTAGGGCAATGTCTGGGACTCTGAGGTACTAAGTAAGGTACTTGTCTAATGATATGGAATGAGTAAATATGAGTAAATATAAATTTTAACCTTATATGCTTCATAGATGCACTGGAAGCTATTCACTGCTTCTTATGATCAACACCTGTTTATTTAATACTTGTCAGTTCAGTTACTTAAGTACAAGATGGCTGAAAATTGCATATTTTCATTAATTTTTACCAGGTAATATGGCAGGAAATACAAAAAGGACAAGTTTATCAAATGTATTCAGTACAAGAATCATCTGCTTGAAATGACACCTGCCCGAGTAATGGCAGGGGTAGTATATAAATAAATGTGACTCTAAGTGATGCTCAGGGTTAACTGTTAAGTTGTAATATATACTCCAGGTTATCACAGAAACATTTCACTATTATGTCTCATTTCATTTATTAAGAAAACTTTATCTCAACTGGTATGGATGGTGCAGGTCTGGTATCATGAGAGATGAAGGAAAACTGAAACATCTAAATATTGTTCTTTCTTAAAGCACTAGTTTTTGTGTCATGTTTGGTCAAATTTCTCAAACCTGGGCTGGGGATTTAGCTCAGTGTTTCTGGCACCTATCTTGCAAGTGCAAGGGCCAGGGTTCGATTCCCAGTAACCACATACAATACTGGGTGCGGAGACTCATGCCCACCAGCAATCAGTGCCATATACCACAGTGCCAGGCATGGTGGCTCAAGCTTGTAATCCCAGCATTCAGGAGGCAGAGGCAGGAGGATTGCTGTGATGTGAGTTTGAGGCTGAGCTCAGGGCCAGCCTGAACTACAAAGTTGAGACCCTGTCTAAAAAAAAAAAAAAAAAAAACCTCAAACTTAACACACTTCCTTCAAGGAAACTCATCTCCTTCTCTTCAGTCATGGTTCCCTAAGTTCCCAGTGTCACATGGTGGTAATTCCTTTAAAGTTGAATGTGTGGGTGGGTGGTGCCAGCAATCCCAGCCCTCTGGGGCAGATGTAGGAGGGTCCCAAGTTTAAACCCAAGTTGGGTTCAACAGCAAACACATTGAGATTCTGTCTCAACATAAGGAATAAGAAGAGACTTTGGAGTTTGCTTCATGTGAGGAACCTGGATCAATTCCTGTACCCCCCCCCCCAAAGGAAAAGAAATCTGTGCCTCATTTTAAATTTTCTTTCCTTTTATTATCTAAACAGTGGCAACGCATGCTGTAAAACTGCGCGAGACATAAAAAGAACTAGAGTTGATGCCAAAACCCATCCAAAGGAGAGGATTTCCAAATACCTAGTGTATAGGGAGGGTTTTCTGCACAGCTGAATTCAGTGGCCTTGTGCACTGGGATGTGCTGTTCTGCCTGTCAGGAGTTCTAAATCAGACCTCACATCAAAATCTTTTAGATTTTCGGTGTCATCATTCTCTGTTCCCTCTCCTTGCCTCCATTCACAGGTGCACTTTAGAATTCATGGAGGTGGAGTCAGTGCTTCTAATACAAAAGGCAAATCTGGGAAATGACATTACATTTGAGAACTAAAATCGAAGGACACAGTGGCATGGACCCTTGAAAAATTAAGATATTTTAAGTTTCTGCAGGAGCTAGATTTTTATTTCCTAAGAAATCCATTTGGGTAGAGGTGCTGTTTGGTTGGTACCTAGCTCTCACAAAGAACCTCCTGTGCTCATATGATGGGGATTTGGAAGATCGGGCTGTATAAAGGGCTGGCCTGCAGCTGGCCTCCTGTGAGTAAGTAGTCTGCTTGGAGTGGCATGACCTTGAATGGGGTCTCTCTGTCCTCCTTTTTCCTTCTCTGTCTGCTTCTGGTCTCCCATGATTCCTGGTCCTTCATCCATGACTTTTCTGTGTGTGATCCTGCTGAACATGGACTGGAACTTCTGGACCATGAGCTGAAATGAACCTCTCTTCTGTTAAGTTGTGGTTATTGAGTACTTTGTCCCAGTGAGTAGAAAAGTGATCAAGACAATATCCAAATTTAATGAAGTAAATTTGTAAGAATTACTTAGACTAATATAGACTTCCATGAATGGAGAATTAATGTCCTCACATTTTATTCCTCACAGTTAAAGACTAGAATACAGACAAGCAATCTAACCATAAATTGTTAAACAGTGTAAAGGCATGTCTACCAGAGATTAAGGAGAAAAACAAGAAATTCTACCTATCTAAGCACCTAGAAAGCAGATGATCTAGTCTGAAGGATATTGGAAACCACCATTCTGATTAATTCAGCACCATGCTGGATGAAATCAGTGACCTGCCATTAATCATTGGACTCACCTGCCCCCACCTTAAGTCTTGGAAGGGGGGGGGAAACACTGAAGATTTCTAATTATCATGAATGCATATAAAATTAGGCAAAGATTGGGTCTATCAAGAGGAAATCAACAAGTCTTACATGCTGCATCAACAGTTATAGCTCAGATTTTTTCCTTTTATTTTTCCTCTTATCTTCATTCTTTTAAAAAATTTTGTCTTTTATTTTATTAGTGCAGACTCGCTAAGTGGAAAGCTGGGTATATTTGTTTTGGTATAGTTGTACATATTTAACAAAGACATCCAACATTTTCACCTTCCCCTTTATCTACCTTCCCCTTTTCTGCCTTTTTCTTGATCTCCTTTCTCTCATCTAATAATATCCCTTTATTTTTCTTGTGATCTCTTGTTTTCTTATGTTTCTAGATTACACATATGAAAGACAATGTGCAATAAGTTTTGCTTAATATGATGATCTCCAGTTCTATCAATTTTCCTGCAAATGACATTATTTTATTTTCCATTATTTCTCTATCATTCTTAATCTTCATCATTTTGTGTCTGAAGATGAGGCTCAGGATTAGTTTTTCTGCTTCACAGTAGTCTATCCAGGTTTTCTTCTATATTACTTCCCAGGATAGGCAGTGAAAAGGAAGCCCTACACTCTCTCCTCCTGCTCCTTCTCATTCCTTCTCTCTCTGTCATGCCCTCCCCATGTCACCTCCCCACCTCCACTCCCTAGTTAAAAAGTACCCAAAGAGCTCTCCCCATATTGTCTGACTTGCTAAGCCCTTTACTCTTAGGCTTCAGCAACTCCAGATCAACCCCTTATGTTCTTCCTCCAAATGCATCCAAATCTTCTGAATAGTTTACATCTTGTTTTTGGATATGTCTTTTTCTTTTCTATTGGTTCATGAACTGTTTCATATTCTGCCTAGAATGACATCATCACTCCTTTCTAATTGAGAGTACCTCATTTATTCCCCAAACTAACTTAGAATATTATTTCTTTTTTGAAAAGCTTTGATTCTCTTGACAGTGGAGGCCTCACTTCTGTCCTCTCCTCTTAGCTCTGAGAAAACCACTATCTCTCATTGTGTATGATAATATATATCACTTAGTATGGTAAGTGATATATATTATAATGGCCATTATAATGGCCTTGTCATTGTATCTACTTCTATCAGCTTCCTTGAGGTAAGAGCCTAAGGATTATTCATCTTTGATTTCCCAATGTTTATTATAATTCTGGTGCAGTTTGTGAAGTTCCTATTGGAAGAAAGACTCATGGTCAAATAACATACATAACTTCATGTACCATTTATGATGCAGTAAACTGTTGCTCCACCAAAAGTGATTTTTAATATCTAAGTTCAGTTACTTAACTGGAGAATTAAAAACGTTGTCCTAAACTGTGGAAGAATGATAATTTTAACCTTCAATAGTGTAAAATAGCTGTGTGCTCTGTAATACCAGATAAACTTTTGAAATTAAATTTTAATAGAAAAATAAGAGAACAATAATGTCATGATAATGTTGACAAGAAGTAGAAAATAAAAGGGAGGGAAAGAAAGGATGTTGTGCATTTATTCAATAGAATTCGTTGTCTGCTATGTTAGCTATACCCCAGAAGTAAAGATATATGGTTTATTGTTACTAAGCTCTTACTAGAGAGTCAGTAGTTAGCTGACCTGTCTTTTTACCAATTGAATACTATTTTATAGCTAAATTTTCGAAAGTATTTTTGAAACCAGTCAATGCAGGTTCCTCCTCCCTCTCTGTTATCCCAGAAATATTCCAGTGACCAATGCCATTATTCTTCTCTTTAATTCTGTGAAAAAGTGACTTTTTAGTTTTGATTAGAGTTTAATTGAACGTTTACATTAATTTGGAGAACTAATACCTTCACAATATTTCCTTCTTATCTATGAACATGGTATATTTATTATTTTTTCTCATCTCTAGTCTTTTGTGATATATCCTTATTCCTCTTCCTTCAAGGATTTCTCATATTTTCTGTTAGCATTTTACACAAATATTTGACATACTATTTAAATTTCATTTGTTTTTACTGATTTTCCTTGTACATACCCAAATGTAAAGTTTTTCTCCTTTATTTTCATATTTATATATACTTATAAGACACTAACAAAATAAAGCACAACTGGATCCCCAATAATTTCTCTTTGAATGTGTTTAAAAATAAGTTATTTTACTTTTAACTCATTAGTTTCTTAAGGGTTAAAATATTTTTAAAATTTGAGTTAGAAGACTATTAACAATTCTGCTAGATTAAAAATAAATCTTGAATGATTATTATTTTTCTTCCATATATGAGATTTTTAGCATTCTTATGGGAATAAAGAGGAAACAGGAGCAATTAAAAGCTGTTTCACATTTTATATGTTTTTAAACAATTAGATATTATGTACTGGGAGAAGGAAAATTGAGTCAAGCTTGCAGTCAAATTCCATCAAAATATATCTTTCCACAATCTTTCCATTAAACAATATCAATAGATTAAGACTGTATCAATTATATGAAATATATTTTTCCTAATGAAATTGTATTTACATAGAAACTTGGCTTTTTGTTTTGGGCCCAATTTGAGCCATTAAATGGTTTTGGTAAAGTTAAAACATCATAACCATACACAAAATTGGTTTATTTTCTTACATAGTCAATTTGTTGTTTTTATACTTTGTTAAAAGCAGATCAACCTTTCTGATACTTGTCTCAGAATTCCTTGTGTAATGAAAACTAGTATCTATTTCACAAATTTATCAGCCATCATCGATTTTTCATACTTCTTTGGTTGGAGAAAAATCACTAGCTGAAAAATCAGCTGAGACAGTACAACAAAAGTAGACACTCAGCCAAATATTTCTGATAAATTGATGTGTAATATAACTACACAAACATTTTTATTTATAATATCCATCCTCGTAAGTGTCATGAAAAAGTTTAAAGTCTGATGATCACACAAATTCATTTACAAACGGACTACATTTGAATGCAATAAATATTTTTTTCTAATCAGTATGCAAAATATGAGAAAAGTGGAGATGACTTAAATCATTTTTTAAAAAAGAAGATAAATGCTTCTGTGTGTTCATATAATTGATATGAAATTGTGGTTATAAAATTGGCTAGTGCAATATGTACATAAAATATTTTGAGTATAAATTTAGCTGCTTTTCACTTTTTGAGCTAGCTTAAATGCCTGTTGGAGAGTTAAGATTACATGTTTTCAACTAAAAAATATTTACATAAAATAAAGTAATTTAGATGTTTAAAATAATATAAGCAGAATATTGTTTTCTAAAACTTTATCATATAAATCAAGTGAAAAATATTCTCACTTGCAAAAACTAAATTGATGATTGATAGAATCAGCTACCTTCATATATTTTTATTTTAGGTGGATAAATTTTATCTGAGCAACATAATCTTATACAGGAATAATACATGTGTGAATTATTTAATTTTTCTATAGCCAATATTTACTGTTGCATTATTCTAAAACATTAGTTTTATTTAAAAATACAAAAAGTATTAAATTTGTATAATATTTATTTGACTTGTTATTGATTTTAATTGCCCCTTATATAAAACTATTTGGTAGATACAGGCTTGGCACAAATGTATAACACTTCGTTTTAATTGTAGCAGTAGAGAAGAATTGCCAGTGAGAGCAGAAGAGAATAACTTTGGGGAATCAAAGTTTACAGGTAATACTTAATTTTTTTTAAAGCATTGTTTCATTAAAATCTACAACGATAACAATCTTACAACTGTACGGTTATATTCACTTTTCAGACACAGATATCCCAACAATCGTTTGCTCTCATGGGGACAAGGACAATTTGGAAGCCAGTAATCAAAATGTAAATGGTGTAAACAAGAAAAAAGATGAACATAATGAAAAAGAATTAGAGTTGATGGTAAGTGTCCTGGGTGCCACGGCATTAGAGAAGATGAGTCCATTAATGCTTCAAAGGTGCTGCAATGCCTGCCTTTCAGTCGCATTAGCTAATATAATCTGCAAACATGAAAGCACAGCCTCTTCTGCACTTGCATCTCTAGCTTAATCAACAAGGTACTTTGATTACAGTATCTTGCTTCTGGTCGCTGCAGTGGTAAATTAATGACATTTGTTTCTTATCTCTTTACTTCCACCTCTGAGTAATTGTTTGTAGGGATTGTAGGAGAGGAGCACTAACCTGAGGTACATTTTTAGTCTTTGTGACAAGTGTACACTTAGCAAAAACTTGTCTGTAAAATGAGAGACCAGACAGATCACTGTTAGGATCCGGTCTGATTCTGCAAGTCTACAGTTCTGGCATTTTACTGCAATTTTTAAAAAAATTTTTTATGTTCATCCTTGTACAAATTTCAGAGTTCTATAAAATTATAAAGTATTAAATAATCAAGTGAGAAGAAGATAGCCTGTGCCATAATTTTAAACAGGAAACAAATTCAGTCCTGTATAATTTAGTATTAAATTTGTTATCCTAAATTTCATACTCAATGAACCCTCAATCTATTTGGAATTTTGGTGGCAATGGTTTAGATAACACTTTTATCACAAAGAAAGAAATGGAAGTAAATGAGTCAATGTAATACAATCTGTTCATGATTGTTTTTGGTTGGAGCTCATATCATTGGGATACATGGATTCATAATCATCAGATTAAAATAACATTTGCCTTCTCAAGTGTCAGGGCTGAAACAGAAAAGAAATAGAGCTCATCTATTTCCCCACATTTTCTAGCTTTTCTATAGTGATATGGCAACTGCATCACTAAAGTATGCAATTTACTTTGCTCCAACTTTAAGAAACTACAAAGTTGTCACCCATTGTGAGAATCCTCACCAGCTGAAAGTTAACATCGCCATTTTTTTTCAAACCACAGAATATAATGAAAGGGCCTTGAAAAAAAATCACATACTTCACCAATATACCTCATTACAATGAGCGGGCTCAAATATAAAGTTTGTTTAGAAGTTACTGAAATTGTACGTCCAATAAATGAACACGGAGCTGTAATTTAGATGCTAATTTGCTCCGCGCTGACGTTAATGCATAAAACAATGAAGCTCTATAATAGATGGAAATACAACCAAATCTGTGGAACCCACAGGCATTGGCTTACAAGACAGCTGTGCAGTTGACAAGTAACATGAGCCTTATGTGAGAAGAAGGGGAAAATGTAAGATTTGCATATAATTATTGAGATCATGCAAATGTCAGTTATGAGGAGAGAAAAAAAAACACAGGCATCTCACTGTTAAATCCTGACAGTTGGCATCACTGAAGAGCTCAAATACATTTGAGTACCAGTTGGCAGAGGGTCATTAAAACAGAATTTGCAGAGACATTAACTCCCTCACTTTTCTTTGAGTGACGTTTTGCTATTAATAGTTTGCAGAGGCTTTGCAGAAAACATATTAATAAGAGGAACTGTAATGGGGGCACCTACAGCAAGTGTAAATGCGGCACGGGGCACCCAGGAAGCTGCTCTTTAATTGATTAGCATGGAGCTATCAATGTGTATATCCTAAGTGAGGAGAAAGTGCAATGACAAGCACGAATAGTTGAATAATACAATGTGATATTTGGGAGCTGGGAAGGAGAGTGATTAATTTTGGGCCCCTTTTCTTACTAATCTCATTCCCAAGTCATTGCCTACAAGGATCTCCCCAAAACATCCGGCCTCCAGAGTTTGTGAAATCCACAAATGAAGTGAGTCAAGAATATCTTCCACATAATTACGGAATTAACAAAAGCTGTCTAATTTATTCTAGATACTTGAAAGGATCACATGGTCATTATTTTTCTGTTGTTTTTGTCCCGTAAGATAAATCAACACTTAATAAGAACTAGAAATGCTGCTTCCAGGGATGAAAAAGACATGTTTTCATCGGATCCAGTCAATTTTTCTAATAAAGCTGAAGGGGTAGAGAAGAAAACCCCCGGTGAACTATGCACTGACTTGTTTGAAAGGCCTTTGTCACCAAATTCATCAGTAGAAGCCTCCTTAAAGGGAGATTTTGACCACAACGAAAAATATTCCTCAGGAAATGAATGTAGTCATCAACATTCAGGGGAGAATCCTTCAGATGTGAGAGAAATCAAACCACCAATGGAAGACACTAATAGTGATGAATTTGTGCAGTTACATGTTGACAGCAAAGATGTCCTGGACAATAACGCTAATCCTGCCCGCAGGAGGCGCAGAGGGAGAGCATCTCGCTTCTCTCCAGATCAACGCATGGCAGGTGACCTTAACAAAAATCATGAAGGAGCTAAGAAAAGTGAAATAAAGGACTGTGAAAGTCTAAGTAAAGATTTCCATTCAGGTCTGTGTGTATCTACAGAACAATCAACAGACAACAGATATTTGAAGGAAGATTATGGCAATGTTAGCGATGAATCGGAACAAAGTGTACACACAAGTGTCAATCAAAAGCATGGCAAACATTTTCAGTTATCATTGCGTGACCAAGAAAGAAAAATGGATGGCTCCGAAGTAAGTGTGGAAGTGACTGAAGCAAGCAAGAGAGACCTCCCAGCTCTGTTAAGCAGAGAAACCACAAGTCTTGCCCAGGAAATAGCAGCAGATATGTTTCCTTCATCACAAACAAATTTAAATCTGGAAGAAACTACATTAACCACTTCAGAGAGTGATCACTCCACTGAGGAAGGCATGATTTCAGAAGGGGGGACTAGGAACATCTGCTCATCAAGAAATAAAAACATTGTGAGGGGTGACTATCTCTTCCAATCTGAAGAAGAAAAGTCAGATTGGATTAATCCTGAGGATAGGGAGATAAACACACACCGTACACAAAACTGGAATATTTTAGAAAGTCAGAGAAAGAGAGAAGGGGAAAAAACAAATTTAACTGAAATCAAAGGACAGGTAGATTGTGAAGATGTGTGGAAGGAACGATGCAACACAGGTTTGAATGCTACTCCTACAGAGGAGCTGTTTACCTGCCAAAAGACAAAGAGAGAGGAACTGTATTCTTCAGCTGATTGTGGCATTACTGAGAAAGCACAAGCCGGTACAGCTTATATAATTAAGACAACATCAGAAAGTACTCCAGAAAGCATGTCTGCTAGAGAGAAGGCAATAATTGCCAAGCTACCTCAAGAGACAGAGCGAAGTGACAGGCCCATCGAGGTAAAAGGAACAGCATTTGATCCACATGAAGGGAGAGATGATGATGCACATTACACCCTTTGTCATCGAGATGCAGCAGGTGTAATCTATGACAACGAATTTGAAAAAGAATCACATTCAGATATGTGTAATGTACATGCAGATGAAATGGAGAAAGAGGAAACCATGCGTATGTACAATCCTGGGAAGATGTGTGACAGGGAGAAACATGGTGTTGGAAATATAATATCTGTAGAAGAATCTTCCCAGATCATTACAAGCAATCAAAAAGGAACCTCAAACTTGGATTTACACTTGGAAATACTATCCACGGATGGAAGAATATTTGCAGAGAATAGTGATGTTGGACAGGTCCAAAAATTATCAAAGAAAACAGACTTAGAAGTTGTTCATTCTGCTTCTAACTCAGAGGCAAACAGAGCTTCGGAGACTGGCTTTCAAGTTTCCAGTCACCATTCAAAAACATCAGTTCAGTCTTATGAACAGGCTGGAGAGAATACAGTTACCAACACAAGCCTCCAGTGTGTCTCTGCTGAATCAGGAGACAATCACAGTCCAAGTGAAATTCACAGTCATCTGTGGTCTAAACCCAAGGAAACCTCCTCCACAAGTTCAGAAAGTGCATTAGGGTGTGGAAAAGAAAGGTATCTGGGGCAGGTTTTCCAACCGGGAGAATGTCATGTGGAAAAATCTGTAGGGCCAATGATTTTAATCAGTGAACCTCCCGAGAGCGTGGAAGAAGCTAGCCATGGTAACAAAGGGTTAGTAAGCTCTGGACAGTCACAACAGTCTTCAGGTGACAGTGCATCCGAGAGCTCTGCTTCTGCCAGTCTTCCTGTCGAGGAAAGTGAAACTCAAAGCCATGAATCTCTGCTTTCAAAATATGCCAACTCTAAACTACCTTATTTTCTTTTGTTTCTGATATTTCTTGTAACCACCTACCAATATGACCTAATGATCGGCCTGGCATTCTACCTTTTTTCATTGTACTGGCTTTCCTGGGAAGGGGGGAGGCAAAAAGAATCTGTCAAAAAGAAGTAACCTTGGCACTCGTACTAATCTCTGTTAAAAGATAAGCTATTTAGCCCCAAACATTTGGATTGGTGAAAGAGACTATTCATTGTTCAAAGAGCCAGTGCAGTTTTTCTCTTGAAGGATCATTTAAACAGGAATGCGTATGAAGTTTGCTCCTTCATATAAGTAATTATTCTATATAGGACCATTATGTTTGGATCATTAAATACCTATATGAATATGAGATCTGAAGCACGTCAAGTTGAAATTAGGTACAGCTGTTGCTCCTTAGCAGGCTATGAAGTTGCAATGCTTCATGTCTCTTCACTACTGAAAGAGCTATTTCTTGCATTCATTTCTTTTGCAGTAAAGCTTCATTTTTTTTCTCATGAGCACTTTTCCTCCCATGGTTTTTAAAAATAGATGAAACATGGATGATGGCAAAGGATTTTTTGTGCCTTTGGAATTGCCCATGAAATTTGCATTTACCATTGTAACATTTATCAGCACATATTAATAGATCAAATGCTTCAACTTCTATTTTATATGTTTTAAAAACCACCATGGCTATTGAAATATATAAACTCAAATTGCAGAAATACATCGTGTTCATTTGAATTACACTTTAAACACGCACACCTTTTACTTACAAAATCAGAACATGCAACATAAGCCAAATTTGACAAACATTAAAACAAATGGGAAGTTGTCTTCTAAAATTAGATAAAATTTTATGTCTTTGAGCAATGTTTTTCTCTTAGAAAGAGTCTAACACAGCTGAATAATTTCAATATCAGCTATTACTGAGAGTTGAAAGTTTAAGTTAAAAGTTCCACAAGTGTTGTTTCAGAATGACTTTGAACCCATAAAGTATAAGGCATTCAGTGTAATAATAAAAAGATATCCAAATGAACTATTTGTTCTATGTTGTACTATTTTTGTCTTTAATAGTTTTTAAAATCTTTTCCTCAAGGTAAGACAATATACTGTCATCCAAAGTGAATGTAGAGAACAAACTCCTGATCTTTGGTGATATTTATAATATGATTATCCAATTATGAAAAGATTACTCAAAATTTTAAGTAGTTAAATAGATTGTAAGTACAAATACTGAAGAATAATTGAATATCAAACAGTAGTGACTTTGGTTTGTTGTAATTATCTATGGCTAAAGGAGTGAAATATTGAAAGTAATCATTTACTTAACCATAAATAATGCAACAATAGTTTATATGGCTATTTCCAATATGGAATGACCATAAATGGTATGATCCTATTGGCTGAAGCATTGTAAGAAAGTCACACAGAAGGAGCCTATTGGCTGATTCCTTTTTCATTGGAATTTATCTCATAAAACTTAACATTGATCTTCCTAATAAAAAAAGAAATCCACTTACTTATAAAGTAAATTTAGTAGGTTATACGTGCACACCAAAGCAGTATGCATTTATGAAAACACAAATAAGAATGACACCTTTAAACTGACTTTCGTTTGCTAGTCAATGATTTCCTTACTTTTCATTAGCTATATAACTATTTTCCACTCCCCTCAGTGCATGATACCTCAAGTCTCATTGAAAATGAATGCTTGGTCTCACCTCTTTAGTTGATCAAATATAAATATCTCAGGGTAGAACTTAAGGTAAATATTTGATTGTTTGAAAAAGCATATTTTCATTAAATACTAGTGGAATGCTATAAAGCAATACCAAGAAATTATCTCTTAATATTGCTGTCCTGATAATTTTGTTGACAATTTTAAATTACATTTAAATCAAAGTTAGCATTTCTTAAATTTTTCTACTTTTCTAAAGAGTTTTAGTCAATATGCCTATCACATCAATTCAAAGAGCACTACATTACTTTATGAACACAGGTGACCAAACTTGAATTATTCCCATAAATGGACAATATAACTCTTTAATCTTTTTGTATGACTTTTAGAAAGACTGATTTTCCAGTCCTTCAGATACATTTATAACAAGAACAGTAAGAAATTTCAAAATATTTAAAATATGTGTTGTGGATTTTTTGTGTGCAGTGAAAAAACAATTGAGTGAATTGATATTCAAAAAAATACTAATAAGTCAATTTAAATAAAGTCATACAAACTTGTGAAATTATTGCTAAATGGTGACTTAGATGTTGGTAACCTGTTTAGATCATTTCACTGAATGGAGCAAGGAAAGATCTTGGGAAGAAATGGCCCACAGATTTGGCTCATAAAGATCTGGCTGTGAGTTATTTTAGAAGGGATCATAGCCACCTATACTATGTCACCAAATATTTGGTACAAGGCCCAAAGAGGAAGTTGCAGGAAAGCTAACAGAAAGGTACATAATATATTGTATCATATGTTGATCAAGGGACACTAAATAAAAAGAACACCTTTGATATTCTTGCTATTAGAAAGAAAATCCTAAAAATCAGTTGGCAGTAAAAAGACTTAAAAATTCACATTCATATAAGCCATCAATGTTACAAGAAATTTCTCAACCAGAGGGAAATGAACAAATAAGATGCACTCACCCTTCAATATTAAGGAAAATTGTGTCAATGGAACCATGTCATTGTGATGGGCTTCAATATTTTGATGGGGAATTATTTCAGGAAATATCTATATTGATATATTTAATACCATTTTGTGAGGGGAATGGAATTTCTTTTATTTGTCAAATTAAACCAGTCCTCTAGTTAAATTGAAAACTTAAATGTATCCAGCCAACTTTGGAGAAATATGCATTTGAGTTTTTCTCAAAAGCATTCAGAGTGTTCTCTTAGTAAAATATTTTCCAATAGTGAATACTATTTCATATTTAAAGATCTTTTGTCATCTTTACTAGGCTTTTTTTTCCCCATGTGTATAAGTTTTAAAAAGCAAACAAAGCAATTAGAATAAAATCTAATGGAACTAGTAAAGGTGGAGGTAAGCCCTTCTGCTGATCTGTTATGCCATATATGACTTCTCCAGTTTTCCCTGATTGAATGTGGAAATTGAACTATGCCATAGAGATCTCCTGTTGCTATTTGAATCCACACTGAGCAGTTCCCGTAGAACTGAAGAATAAGGCTTAGTTCAATTGTGCAACAGGGTCTGAAGTCATTATGATGGGCCATGATCACCAGGTATCTCCATGGTTGAATGTCTATAAAGAATAGCTGAAAATATTTTCATTTTTGATAAAATTCATGTGCTGAGTTTTTTTTATGTTTTAGGAACAATAATAAAAATCTAGACAACATAATTTTCTTTTTATCTTTTAAATTAGATTTTGCCATTGAGTCAGTGTGTCTACCATATATATTTTATATGTCTTAATGTTAATTAAATTTTCACTAGGTTTTCAATCTGGGTTTAAATGTACACATTTTATGCAGTATGCTAAAATCTCGTTAAAAATTCTTTAATACATACAGGTTTCCATTTTACATCATTTCCAATTTTGTTAAATATATACATTGTACATTCATTTTTAAAAATATGAAACAATACTGCATAAAAATTTAATTAGAAATCCTTAAAACTGTTTTCTAATGTCAACACTTCTTTATATTCATGGTACTGAAGAAAAAGATCGTAAGTAAGTCAGTAGTAGATTATGAAGTAATCATTTGTATTTGGTTGTGATGCCTCTAAGACATGACATTCTAGCAGATTACAGTGCCTAATTAAATTACTCATCTTGGTTGAAACTGATGCATCTTTCTTCTTGTCACTCAGCCCAAACCATCCAGCCTTACATCTCACTACCTCCTCCCTCAAGTGCTATGTAGTTAAACAAGCTGCATTTTGTCACAGAACATGCCTTGACTTGTGTATATCCTCCTGGATTGAAGAAACCTTCAATTATCTCTAGTGCTCTCTTCACACTCAGTTCTTGACATTTTTCTGTGCACAGTTCAAGTGCTCATCTTTTTATAGTTTCCTCATATTTCAGGTTGTAGGGTCACTCTATTTTCATTGCCCTTATAACGTTAACTTCCTCTTTACATGCAGAGTTTGGTCATGTCAGACAAAAAGCTTTTCTTTTCCTACCCCTTATCTTCTATAGTCTAGTTTATAGGAATTCTTAGTCGATACTGATGGATGGAGTCAAATTTTTTCCTTCTGTGAATTGCAGACAGGATACTCTCAGGTCTAAAGCAACTTAACCAAATCAAAGATAAAATGTTTTAGTGGACTCCGAAGATAAGTTTAAATGGGCAAAAAGAAAATGGAGAAATGCATTTGAGATGAGAAAGGAAAAGCTATGCACTCTCTCTTAACAATTGCACTAATTTTCTGTATTCATAAAGTCTTTCTAGCACATGAAATATTCTTTTCATTTATTTTCACAAAACAATATGCATATTATATATATTGAAAGAACAATGAAACATAGCTTCATTTATTGGCTGTGGTGAAAATGAACAGAATAGGACATGTTATTATATGAACTAACTCAGTAGTTTAAAAATCAACAAACATCACAAGGTATAAAGTGCAAGAAACTCAATCTCCCCAGCTGCTGCTCTGCCCTTTGGAAAAGGCTGATCTCTCCATTTCACACCTGTTCTGCCTGTCAGCCTCTAGGTGAGCGGACTAGACAGTGGATTCTCAGTAAAGCCATTTGTCTGATTTACACACCCCCACACACACCCAATAAATGACAGAAATAATGAAATGTGTAAATTATATCTAGCGATGTGTATAAAATTTGAAGGTTTATCTTTTCCTTGAAGAGATTCACCTTATCAGAATTAGATATAAAATTAAAATGGTAGCACAAACACATGCTTCTTTTTTGAGTCCACAATGGGCTGAATTCAAAGAAAACACGACAAATAATAAATGTAGCAGCATGTCATATAATAGTGTACGAACCTGATACATGTCTGTTATATCATAGAATTAATTAAGATCTTGTATTAATTAACTTAGTTGAGTTTTAAAAGATTTAATATTTCTTAAAGACACATTCTATAAAATATAATATTGAGAAGTAGAGATGGAACTTATGTATCATCATAAGGAGATAGATACATGCATTGTTAACACTAATCAATAATCTACTTTTAGTAATTTTATGTAGGAGGCATTTATGTGTTTGTAAAATATTTTAAGAAACTTGGAAAATAACAGTTTTTGCACATATACCTTCTAAAATGAATATGAATGGCATGTACTGTCTGTAGTACAAGTGAAATATTATTTTTAAAAATCAATATAAAAGTGAAAGAAAAAAGAAATATAACACATTTAAGTTATTATATAAACAAAAATTTTCGCATTTTTTCTAAGGAATAAATTGAATCCCAGTTAATAAATTAATTTTTGGGAGATCTAGTTTATTTTTTATGATCTATATACATTTTTCATTTTAAGCAAAACTACATTCACACCTAACTAAAAGGAGCAAAGGTTAAAGAAATATGTCATTTATTTCTGATGCAAATGCAAGCAGAAACATACTAAATACACTTTTTTCAGTCTTTGAGAGTTTAGGATATATAAGATTACACATTTTCTTCATTTTTTTTCACAGTCTCATATGTTGTGTCAAACCTATATATTTCAGCTTAAGCCAAATGATGCCTAGTAAGTGAGTTATTCAGACTACTTAACCTGTTCTCATTCTTAAATTATTAAAGCACCATATTTATCAGATGAGCAAGCAAGACATCAAGCTGCAGTTTCATTTTCTGAGTATATATAGCATAGCTGTGCACAAGGTTCAATGTTTAATAATGATATCAGCAAAAAAAAAATATATATATATATATTATATTGAGTCTAATATACTGGCCAGTGCTTTAAGTTCTTAATGTGAAGTATTATTTGTTTTTCAGAATCTCATGAGAGAAGTCAAGTACTGGTAATTTCAACTTAGAGATTGAAACGGGAAAAAGGGACATTTGTTTATCTGAGGTCATGAGTTTAGTAGGTGCAGTACTTGATAAAGTCTAGGTTCACATCCAGACAGGCTTTTTCCAGAGTAGTTCTTTATATCTACCACAATTCTCCATCAATCTGGATTCAGTGAGTTATTGAATGGATTTCACAGTCAGCCTGCCACGTGTTGGTACATATGTGCCATACCACATCTCTTACACATTCTGTCTTAAGGCTTCTACAATGTAAAGTTCTTAAAATATTCTATTCATTTTAATTTAAATAATTTTAACTCAAGATATACTCACTAGATTCCTTCTAGATTATAAACAGTGTGGGAAAATGACATTTCATCTAACTGGAATATAGTACATGAGATGTCAAAAAAAATAATTGTGATGTCATCTGACCAGGTTAAAAATAGAAGTAAAATTGAAGAACATAGCAGCATGAAGGAAAGACTGAACTTGTGAACATTTTGCTTCTTGTTTTTAAGACATGGTCTATCTTTTTATCATTTTAATTTTAGGGGTCAAAAATACTGCAATGAAACCATACGAATCCTCATTACAACTAACTTTTACATACATAATAGCTAAGATCAGGATCTCTATCAGTGTGGTAGTTAGAGTGCTTATGTATGATACATGTCCTCATCTAATTAATAACATTTTAAGTTGGAAAAGTAATGTGGTTTAGATGTCATATTATAAAGTTCCTCTAAATATTCAGGACAACAAGCTAGCCATTAGATGAAAGCAATACTGTATCAAAGAAATGGACATCTTCCAAACCAAATATTATTGATAATACTATTGATAATATTATTGATAGAATTACCATCTTTAAGGTCTGAAAATATAACTCTGTAATATATCTGTATTATTGCATAAAATATCAGATCCCTCATCTGATAACCCTGATCTCTCTAATTAGCCCAAGAAAAGCCAGATTTTTGAAGATTCAGTAATATAGAGGACATTTGCGGAAAAGTGGGTATATTTTTAAAAGAATGCTGTAGTCAAAAGTTATTAGTACAGCATTTATTACACACTCTCACTAGATGATTGATTATTATTAATTGTGGAACCAAATATATCAGTCTACTCGGAGGGCTGAGGATATTATGATTCCATAATCTGGAATAGCCAGAAACAATGAAGCTTCTGCAAAGGTTGTGGAGGGCACTGTGCATTACTAAAAATGACAGTAGTGTATGTTGCTAGAAACTATAGTATGGATTCTACTTTTGATCAGTAAGGGAAAGCAAAAGTAGAGAAGTATCCAGGTTGTGTTAGGGTGATATACCAGTTTGTAGTAAGATAACAGAACCAGCAACATAAATGAAGATGCAAACAACACAAAATATAATAAAATAAAGATATCTTAAGGTAGAACCAGTGTGACTCCATCTTCTTTGGACTTTACAATAAGCTTAACTCTTGGTCTTTCTTCATTTAAGAATTTGGGGAAGGGGTAGATGATAATGGATCTTTTCCTTTACTTTTTAATGAATATTTGTATTTGAAGGTTATCCTAGAACTACTAGTAATGGTTTGTGTCTGGATGTCCCCCTAAAGACTTGTGCAGTCCAGGAACAGCATTTCAGAGGTGGTTGGATCTAGAATGTGTGATGCTGAAGTTAAGTAAATGACGCTAGGATTAACAGTGTGTAATTTGCAAATTAGTTCACTGATTGATTTGGCAGGGTTCTGGGCGTGGATAATGGGATGGCCCTCCCTGTGTACCAAAGGGGCACTACCAAAAGGAGGGCTATCCTGGGAGAGATAAAGGGAAATGCAGGTAGCTGCTCCTGCTTTGTTACTACTTTGATGATCTGCTGCCTTCTACCCACAATGAATTGTTGCTCCTCTGTGATGACCCTCTGCCATGACATCCTGCTTTGAAGCCAGCCAATTATGAACTGAATCCTACACAAATTGTGAGCTGCAATAAACGTTTCCTCCTTTGACTTTGGTATTGGGTATTTTGTCTTAGCAATGAGAAAACTACCTAAGATACTACTCTAATTAGTGAAAACCATGGAATATGTTCATACTGATTTTTCTAGCAAAAAGCTAGCATAGTTATCTCAAAAGTCTTAGCTAGAGTACTCACTTCAAATAATCTTAACCACATGAGGAAAATGCAGAGAAAAAGTCTGTGAAAGCTATTTTCTTTGTTTATTCTTAAAATATCACTAGCAACAGTTGTATGTCTCTGTAAAGATAGTCATTCTGTGCTTGAAGATAAAGAGGTTGTGGTATTTCATAAAACTGAGCTCCTTCTTGTAGGTTGTGAAGGTTAAAGATGAGCTGATAGGAGCCAACCTATATCACTCAAAGTTCTTTGTTTGGAAATGAAATCTCTTAATTTAAAGGAAAAAAAAAAGGCAATTCCAAGGCTAAAAGCAGAAACTGGTACAGCTGTGCAGGAACCAGACAATGAAACTCGTCAGAAATGGAGTCCCTGCAGGCCTCCCTACTGTCCCTTCTTCATTCTTCCTCCATTTTCTATGTCAACTTCACTGGCTATCACTGAGCTTTCGCTTTCCACTGACTCTTCAACATATGCAGTCCCTAAAATGGAATTCTTCTTCAGTGGTCTTACATTCTAATTGTGTCTGTCTAAGGGCTAACATGTTAAATTGTTCTGGGTCTTGAGAGACAAAGAGAAAGGTATTGGTTGAGTCTGGATGAGCTATTCCTTCAGAGGGCAATTGTTTCTTGGGACCAGGGGCCCAGGGTTTGCAACTTACCCCTAAAGAATGTAAGTACTCACTGCAAAGAGAGTTTTCCAGGTTCTCAGAGGGCTGGATAGTAAGTTTGCAAAACATGTCAATATTATGCTAATTCTCATATCTCATACTTTTTTCTCTATTTTCCTTTTGGAAATCACAGATTATTAATGGCACATTCTGCTTTGTTGTTTAAAAAATTTATAAATCATTTTGCATGAGTTGTAAGACTGGCTTATCAATTATATAAAAATCATGGGGATTTTGATAAATATGTATATTAATTTATGATTAACATTTAAAAATCGTGGGCATGATCTTGCCATGTAGCTCAGACTGGTCTTGAACATACTATGTAGCCCATGCTGGCCTCAAATCGGCAACAGCTTTTCCACCTCAGCTTGTGCTGAGTTGGAGTACCAGTGTGTGCCCCCACATCTGGCTGAAATTTAAAAATACTCTTCTCATATCTGGGCATAGTGTATTTCTTATTCATTTATTTTGTCTTTCCAGTGATATGTTTTATCCATGATTACATTTTTCATTTAGTATTATATCTATTCCTCCATACCTTATGAATTTTGTTTCTGATTATGAGTGAATACTTCCTATTATATTATTTTGGGAAATTACCGATACATTGTAGAAGTAGTGAATTTTATGTCATTTACTTAGTTATTTTGTTAAATTATTTTATTAACTGTATGAGTTTTTAGGCCTATATTTGATCTCCAAGCAAATAGCATAACAATGTATTGATTTTTATGTTTTCTATACAGTTTGGCAAAAATCTCAGTCTTTCAATTTGTGTTATTTTTAATTCACTTACTATTTTCCTTTCCTTAGCTTCCTGAGAAAAATATACCCTTATTCATCTTCAAAATTTTCTCTTACAAAAGGTCCATAGAATGCTATCAAATGTAAATGACAGTTTAGATGCATTCAATTGATTTGGAATTAATTACATTTCAGAAATATATACATATGCATACATACATTTTAAATCTTTTCACTTTTATTTTCTAATTCTCATTGTAATTTCACGTAATATCTATTTAAAACAAGATTATTTCAGATCTTTTACTATTAATTTGAGTTAAATTGTGTTGTTTTCATACACTATTACATCCTATTTAAAAAGTGAAAATACAGCCATTGAAATCTACATCTGGTGAGTTTGATTATAATATATATGTACAATCTCTTTTAAACACAGATCTTTATATATATTTAGTAGCTCAGGCTTAAGATTCTTCTTCTGCACCGTACTTTGTGTTTACGTGCTGTATTTTGGGTACTAGAGATAGAACCCGGGGCCTTATTGATGCAGGATGTAGTTTCTTGTTGGTTTTTTCTAGCCATGTTCTGGAATAATAATCCATTTTGACTGTTTTTCCATAAAATGTCAAAGTAATATTGTAGAAATGACCAACTCTCCTGGTAGTTTTGCCAGTTTTTTAAACATTTCAAAACTAATTTCTTTGTTGCAAATAAGTGTATTACATTTCTTAGTGCATTTTACCTTTTTATTGTATATGATGTCTTTACTAATATTTTGTTTTAAATTCTGTGGCACTAGCAGTGACACTGCTGTGCTAGTTGGCTTATGGTTAATATTTTGATATGATAGCTTTCTCCAACACTTTATCTTGGCTCTTGTCAGAAACTTATGGGCAGTTTTTAAAATTCCAATTTGAAATCTTTTTCTAATAGGTGAGTTTGAACTGTTTGTGCTATTTTAATTAGCTTATGTGTTTGAATTATTTTTATTATGCTGTTTTACTTTTTCCGTTGTCATCTTTCTATGTTATTTTTCTCTTTTCATTAGTGCTTTTGGGAGTAAGAATTTTGCCCATGTTTGCTGCTTTTGGAAATAACATAAATTATTCTTTCAATTCTGTAAATAGTTACTCTTAATTTTTAAAGTGTACATCTACTGATGTTTTAAATCAAATAATTTATATTTTCTGTTCAAAGTACAAAATCAGTTCATTTGTAGGGAAAGTGGAAATGCATTTAGAATTGAAAGCAAGAAGTGGTTTAAACACTCTACAAGATGCACTTAAATGCTCTCAATCCATGTTTCCTACATGGCCAGCCAGCTTTTCCCTAACCCGAGCAGGATGGGGAGTTTACTTTTCAGTAAACTGATCAACCTACCCACTGAGGAGGGAATGAGGCCTTCACAGAAAATGAAGTGTGCTCATTCATCAGCCAGGGACCTATGGCTGAAATAGCTCAGTTAAATGTCCTTACAGTGAGATCCATCCATCAACAATGTTTCTGCAATTAGTTCTTCAGTACATTACTACACTCTTAAGTATTATAAAGTCATCACTCACAACTAATTGAAGAAAGTCTTTAACATAAAGCCAAAATAAAGAGAAATAGGCCAAATGAGTTTAAATAAAAGAGACAAAGGTAGGAGCTAGCTGAAAAAAAATTCAAAAAAAAACCACGACAATTATCATGAGTAAAGAAATAGGAGAAAATATTTTGGACATTAAAAAACAATCAGAAGCTCTATGAAAGCCTAGACAGGGAACAAAACAAAATAGTAATGGAATAAAAAGATAAAGTTGAAAAATCTGAAGAAACTATCAGAAGGTAGGAAATGGCAACAGATGAAAAATAAAGGAAAATCCAAAGATCAGCATCAAGCCCTAAGTCATTAATGTAGTTCAACGAAAGCACAAATGATATTGAGATGATAAAACATAGCAGAGAAATTGTTCAGGGATTGAAGGACATGAATTTCTATACTTGTGAATTTCTTGGCAATCCCAAGCAAATCAATGAAAATTGACGCAGAATAAAACATGATGATAAAGTGTCATAGCCGTAGAAACAAGATCTACCAAAGCAGAGAAAGAGGGAGAGACAGAGAGATAGAGATTTAGAGATAGAGATTTCCATCTCTTGGGAGACGGGAATTTATATTTAATTGAATGATTTCTATTTTCCCCAAATGCTAGACAATTCTTGTCTATATATTTTTTAACATTAATTCCCTACTACTATATATTTTTTTCTCTGGAATTCCCACTAGATTTATGTTGCAGTACTTCACAGGATTTTGACACCTCTGAATTCATTATTTATATATCCTTATCCCCTTATCTTTCTAATTCGTTAATTCTCTGTGTTATAGTGTTGAATGTAGATTACTTTCCAATTTTGATGACTATGATTTTTTAAACTATATTCAGTTTGTGCTTTTCATATTCAGTCATGTATTTGTTCTTTAAAAAAATGATTCCTTACTGTTTTCAAAACAAATAGCTTTCTTTAATTTTTAAAGAAAAATTAATGGAAATCTTTATTGGAATGTTTCACAATATAAGACAATGTGGAATGAACTTCTGTTTTAATATTTTATTTGTTCACCTATACTTTGGTGTTTGACTTCTTAGTTTGTTTCAGCGTTTTATTTTTAAGTTCAGTGTTTCCAGGCATGGTGGAAATTACCTTTAGTCCCAGCTACTTGGAAGATGAATTCGGAGAGTTTCCTGTTGCCACAAGTTTGAGACCAGCTTGGGGCACACCTCAAGACCCCGTGTCAAAATTTAAAGAAAGGAGGGAAGAAGGAATTTGTTCTCTCTTTATTTGAGGTATTTTCTGTTTTCTGGTAGACTTTACCTGGTTTCTTGACCCTCACCTGTAGAAGTGGCACATGTCACAGGGCTAGGGGCTTGTGCACCATAAGAATAACAGAGATGGCCCAGAGTTCTTTGCTTGCAAAGTCATTCTTTTTTCTTCTTAGTAGGAGACTACTTTGCATTTTTACCAAGTCTGAAACTTGTTAAATTTGCATTATAAATTTTAATCAGTGTTTTTTTCTTGAGAAAGAGACTTCAATTCAATCACTGCCTTTGAATTTTGTGCATTCCTTGAATCACATAACCAGATGTTTTAATTATCCTACTATTGCACACTTTATGTTCTAGCAAATAGGATGTTGAGGACTAGTAAGGGAGAAAAATTCAGTCCAATCTCATGAACTAAATTAAGCATGAGAGGAAGAGGGGAAATATTAGATATACTAGCAGTGTCTGTTTCAACATTAAGTATTTAGGATAATCTTGGTCTAATTTACTGCAAAGAAAGGCTTAATTGATGAATGCCAATTTTAATCAAAGCACCTGATATTGGCTGGTTATGCCAACTTTTTGATGACTACTAAGTACCTTAAAATTAAGCCTTTAGAAGAGAGATGTGTTGTGAAATTAATTTCTCTAAGATTAATAATAATATCCATAAATATATTACTATATAGTTATTAATAAAATCTGAAATATGTAAAAATCATGTTTGAAAGTCATTATGTTTAGATGAGAAGGAAATGACCCAATATGAAACTCTCCTCGATGTCTAATAAAATATTTATATCATTATAATCTGAAAGCTCCCCAAAGCTTGGATTAGATATGCCAAAATGACTTGTGCAATGTGATATCCTTTGGTATGAAATCCAGATGCATGTATTTAAAGCTATATATATGTAAAATGCTGGCCTGCACAAGAGCATACGTTTCCACTGAGGAACCATGGAGAAGCTCTGTTGGAAGTCTAGGCTTTCCCCCCATTTTCATTTTATATCCTACCTGCTTTCTTTTCTTTTTCTTTTGAAAATTTCCCACTATGAATATTTTATTGTCACCATGAAATGGTCTCAGAGGTTTAAAAAGAAAGCATTTCACTAAATTCTAGTATTAGTTTAAGGTTAGGGGTCATTATTACCCTACAAAATTATACAATCACTGTAATGTTAAATAATTTCTAATACTGTATGATTATTCCCACTAAGGAGATTAAGTTATTTCAGTCTAAAACCACATAGGTCAATTATTGAGTTGAACTAATGATATGCTTCTGTTTCAAAAGACATGACCAAATCTGCAGCAATATCAAAATATCTTATAGCATCCAGTTAATTGAACCACATCATGGAATATTGTTGACCTAAGAAGCTATCAAGACCTCACAATCGTTGTAAAATCCCTTTGATCTTATTCAGGGGAAATGCCTGGTGTATGTTTATTTTTCATTATAGGAAAATATTTCTTTTAAGATTACCTCTTAGAAAACATCCTTTAATATAGCCCTGAAAATTGAGCATAGTTCCTTAGATACCAAAACAATTCCTGGGTGGGAAATGATTGAATTAAATTGGGATTGCCATAGTATATTGAGTAAACACTTCATCCTTGATATGTTAACACTACTTGGGAACCCTGAGAGATATTTTTCCTTTTAACTTATAAACTAAAATTCTTTTTAAGTGTGACCCAGTGTGCAGTTTTTGTGCTGCATATTCCACTCAAAACTTTCAAAGTATTCTATCCACTAAAAGAATATTTTTTACTTGTTTAGGTAATTCAGTGGTACAACTGAATCCAAATTGCAAAAAGTTAGATAATTTTTTCCCCTTTTTTTGGTTATTATGAGTAACAGTTCATAGTCAAGTAACTATTTTTCACATCACTAATGATAGCTGACCATAGTTACTTCCTGCATATCTTACATAGTTGACTGCAGTGGAAGCACTCTTAAGAAATAGCCCCATTGTCATCAGAAATGACTTTACATAGGACTTGGCTTACGTGGTATTGTTTAAAGTAGAATAGGATTATGGTATGAGATCGAATAGTGAGAAAAGTTTTACTCCAAACAGCTGAATTAACTCCACAAATGTCAAGGATAAACTACAGTAAATAAGAGCCAATTTACAATCTATACTGCCCATATGTCAAGTACTACTGAAAGTACTCACCATAAATCATATAATCTATCATGATAACTGTGAATTAAATAGTAACAACATTTTTATTTCATAGATACAACTTTAGACACAGAGAGATTGCTTAGCTACTAAGTGACAGGAACAGGAATCAATTCAAATCAACCAAGAGCAGAGCTCACGGAACAGTGACCCTGGAGCCAACTGCCCGGCTTTGGATCCTCATCACACCTGTGATGCTTAGATTAGTGTCTGACACTGGATACGCACCTAGTAGGTATTAACTACTTTAATTGTATTGTAATTATTAATGATACGCTGCTATCTCAGGGCTATTTCACCATGGTTATGTATAAGGGTATCATTGTGGTGCAAATGATCCAAATATAATAAGTTGGCCACACTCTTCTGTGAAATTTTAGCTTCATGAAGAAATAGATGTATACTCCAGCACTTGATGAGATAAACTTGGAATTTCAATGTTATATGTTCCAGATAAGGAGCGGTGATCTTAAGTGATTTTTATTTGAGAACATTTATTGTGACAGCATATCAGGTTTTCACATAGCTGTGTAGACCATAATAAATTATATCTTTTCATATTTGAAGACTGAAAGTCCTCTAGATACTTTAAGATGTTATAGCAAGCAAAGTCGTGTTGATCTGAACAGCCACTAGAAGTAAATTTTGAAACTAATTATGGTTCTCCTGTTAAGAATTTCTTTAAGAGCCACTTTCCAATTTTGGTCAAACATTTGCAGTTCTAGTTCAAATACATTTTTTTTTTTGAGAATTAATCCACTGGTATTCAAACTTCAAGACTGTGTTTTCCTTTCATTATTAAAAAAAAAAGGTTATGAAGAAATTGCCAAGGAATGAAAACATTGAATCTTAAAATCATTTTTTAAAATTTTGTGAAAAGTTCATGAGCACAGTCCTAAGAACTAGAGTTGCATATTTTTTCATAGATTTAGAATAGTCTTATTGCCAGATATGAGTTTTAAGGGGAAAAATAATCAATTCTTAAAAATAAACAACCTGAAATGATTGCATCACCAATCCACATGTTAGCAGAAAATCGCTAACAGTTCTTTGTTGTTTTGGTCACATTTATTTTCTTTTCCATGAAAACCAAACACAGCAGCAATAAATTTACCATCCTGCTTTTTGACTCTCACAGACTAAGTGTGATAGCCTGTGCATGATGCAGTGTGCCAGGTCAAGGGTGGCACAGAACCTTTCTACATGTAAAGTGTCTGATATCATATTTTTGTCCCCAAAGAGGAAAAGGGCTAGATTTACTTCCATTTGTCTCTAACCCTATATCTTAGCATTTGTTTATGAGAAGAATCAAGATCAGTAATAAGTTTTCACCAACTAAAAAATTCATTTGATACTTTGGCAAATACTGTACATGCAATAATAAGTGATATATTCAAATATTGAATTTGCAATTGATTATAAAATGTTTTATTATCAATATCTTACATAATTCACAGTTAGGGTATCTTTAATCAGAACAATCTAAATGGAGTGAAGACTTATTGAAAATGTACTAGCAATTCTAAAAACTAAATTTGATTAACTATGTTTACATAATGAATTTTTCTTATGACAGTCACACCTCATGACATTCAAGGATATATCTGTTTTAAAATTTATAAATAAATTACCTAATGTTTTTCCTTGGTTCATTGTCATTTGGCTCAACCCCAGAGTTACAACCAACAAGTTAAAACTGAAGTTACTGTCAACTATTTTCCCCAGCAAACATAGTGACTCACTTTCCAAATAAAAGCATATCAACATGAAAGTTTCCCAAGGGTATATTCTAGGTCATAATCTTTATGTTAATGAATTCCTTACTGAATAGTAAATTGAAGAATATATTACCTATTCGTATAATACATTACCTGACAGCAGGTAATTACCCATCAAAACCTAAACACACAGAAAGATTGCCCTGTGACGCCAGTGACCCCTACAGGTAATTTTTTAAAAAAGTACAATGTAGTGGGATAAATGATACTACTGCACATTAGAACGTAGCTCAATGTTATCAAAACACTAGCATTCATCAGGAACTCCCAATAAGATCTCTTTGAATTATTCACTAATTACCACTGAAGATTTTTTTAATCCTGAGAATAAGTCAACATATGTTTTGGAATTTATAGTAGCTATTGTTGAACACATTTAAATGTTGCATATCAAGCATAGTTTCTAAAGAACATTCTTCAGGTAAGGCTTTTAAAAAATATTGGAAATTATTTGATTAAAGAGTCAGAAGAGATTGCAAATGGCAATTGAATTTATTGGTCTTCCTGACGATTTGTTTCAATAACTAGTTAACTGGGTACTTATCACATACAGAGCACTTCACATGCAGTCTCGAGAAATCCCAATGAGGTAAGTATTATCCACATGTTATAGAAAGAGATAGTTAAGTAGCAATAAAACTGTCAAAAATGGGAGATGTGTCCCAGAGCCCCTGGTCCTGAGTATTGTACTACAGGGTATGGTAATGGTTAGGAGAGGACACAGAATGGAAACGTATGCATCATTCCCATCATGATGACAGAGATTTAATGGCCACTCATTTACTTGATATGTATGGCATTCTTTGTGTTTCCCCATGGACTGGGTCCTGAATGGTTTTGAAAAGTTGCAAACAAATGGCATGCAGGTTTATTTTAAAAGAACAATGTATCAAATTAATGATTTCAATGAATACAGTTTTCATATTCTAACTAATGGTAATAAAGACAGTAGCTAGCAATTCAGCTGTTACCCACACGAAATAGCTAAAGATATACACATGTACTTGAGTTATTATTTATGGTATTTATATCAACTAAAATTCTCCAGTAAATTATGAGAAGTATGAATAGTTTTCATAGTTACACATTCCTTCCTAATTTCTTATATTATTTTCCAAAAGTAAATTATATCTTCCAAATTTATGCTATGTATTTTACTACTAAGTTAATATCCATTATTTATTCATAAAACTTATTACATGTTTGCAGTATGTAACGATCATACTCATGCTGCACATACACATGATACATCTGTATCGTTTTTCTTCATTCCCTTTCTCACAGTCTCTCTCCCTTTCTCCATCATTTGGGTTCTCTCTTTTGCAAAAGATCTATCTCTCTATTTCCTATTTTATATTACTTTTTAATGTATTTATATATAGAGTTTATGTTCTAAACTAAGCAATACCAAATGTGAGACACAAACAAGAGAAGGATAAATTCTGCATTTCTTGGGTGGCTGAAAGAATCAAATGGATGTTAATGAACTCTTGATACTGAATCTTAGCACCATAAAGCAACATAACAAATACCAAAACTCAATAATTTCACAATATATACTCTCTTGATATTTCTTTGTTTTGTCAGTTGGTAATAAATAGGTCATAAATTCTTTTTTTTTTTTTTTTTGAAACAGGGTCTTGCTTTTAATTCAGGCTGGTCTCAAACTCATTATGTAGTCCAGGCTACCTTCAAATTCATGATAATCCTCATACCTCAGCCTCCCGAGTGTTGAGATTGAGATGTGCACCACTGTACCTGGCTAGAAAAGTTTTTTTTTAATGTTGAAAATGTAGAAAGATATCATAGTGAAACCACAAATCAAATCCCCATTCAGGTTTTCTTGCCACAGATATTTAAAAGATACATACTATCTACAAAACAATGAGATAGGTACTTGGGATATTACTGTCACCCAAACAGATATATTCTATGTGATTACAGAGCTTATATTCTAAAGGGAAACTGATTACAATAAGGAAACAAATAACTAAAAGTATTAAGTACTCTTAAGGAAATAAGTTAGGGAATAAAAATGATAAGGGAGATTATACTTTAGCAGACTAGACAGGGAAGATATCTGTCATACTTAGCTTGGATTGGATAACAAATGTCATAAATGAGATTGTTTAAATAACAAGCATTTATTTCACATAGCTCTGGAAGCTAAAAATGTCCATATTAAGTTTACAGCATAGACAGATTCTTGGGGTAACCTTTCTTCTGATTTGCATAGGCTGCATTTCTGCTGTGTCCTCACATGGAAGGGAAAGAGAGAAGAGAGAGAGAGAGAGAGACAGAGAGAGGGAGAGAGAGACAGAGAGACAGACAGACAGACAAAGAGACAGAGAGAGAAACGAGAGACAGAGAGAAAAGAGGGAGTCAAACAAAAGAGAAAGGAAAAGAAACAGGAAAAGAGGGCAAGACCTCTTATCTCTAGAGCTCCATTTTTATGAACTCAACTGCTCTTATGAACTCTGCTTTCATGAACTCAACCACTTGCAAGTCACATCATACAAGGGGCAGGGCTTCATCATATGAATTTTGGGAAGACATGAGCATTTGGTCCACAATGGCATCCATGAATGATTCCATCATGAACTTCAGTTTGAATCACTTGAAGAAACCAGCCAGCAAAAAAACTCAGGTGAACTGAGGGTGGGAGGAGGAAAAGGATATGCTCCTGTAAGCACTAGCAGGGGCTAGGGAAGAACTGCGGATAGTGGCAGGTGGAGCTCCCATCAGGCAGCACATGTGGAACAATGAGGAGGAGTAAATTGAATTTGATTTGTAGTGAGTTTCAGGTAGAACAGAGCAAGACCTTTTCTTTCTGCTAGCTAGTGATAGATCATAGAGAGGAAGGATTAAAATGAGAAGATAAGAAAGGATATTACGGTAGATAAAAGGTAACTTTATATTAGGATAAAGTCAATTATTCTCTCAAATTCCAGGGAGTAATGAAGAAATAATTCTTCCAAAGGATGAATGTGTCAGCTTTCTCATTGCCAAACACAATACCCAGGACGATACATAAAAGGAATAGAAATATGAATTGGTTCATGTTTCAGGGGATTCAATCCATGGCCAGCTGACTCTGGGGCAGAAGCATTATTGTGGAAGAATTGTGATAGAACCCAGTTTCTTAGTTCAATTTATAAGGCAACAGAGGAAGGGAGACAGTGCCAAAAGGAAGGGGCAAGAAACCAGGTGTAAACACTCCCAACCAGATCCTGCCTCTGTGACAGATGCACCAATCCCTAAGATGGATCCCTGGGCCAGTAAGGTTGATTATCTACACTAAAAACCACATTAAATCAAAGAGGTTTTTCCCCTTTAAAATAAGCAATTCAAGCCCTGTATATAACAGTGAGCCATCTGTACAACTTTCCAAAAAGCTGAAAAAGTCCTTGAAAAAAGAATTAGACCATTTATTTGGCTTAAGGGAGAATTTATAAAACTAAGTTTTCTACTTTTCATAGTTTGTAAGAAGTTGTGTTATGTAACTAAAGCATTTATATTATTATATTCATTATATATATTTATTATTGCATATATAGTAATGCCTACCATGATATGGTTTTGCAGAGCATTGGATGAGAAGCGTATCACCCTTGGCCAGGCACAGGGTAGGGATCCAGTTTATCAGTTATCTTGTTTGTCTCAAGGTCATCTGAGCCATGTAGCATCAGGACTCAAGAAAACTATGCTGTTTCATTAGCACTTAGTGCGTAAACTGAAATAACTGGTTGGCTCATTTTAGAATGTTATATCAAATCATAAGTAGCAATCTCTGCTCTTCCTTTCATGATTTTAAAAATATAAGAAAGTGAGAAGAATGCTTTAGTTTACTTGGGCAAGTTAAGAAAACCAGTGGAATTCAAGCATCTTTTTATATACTCTTGCAGTTTTACGTTTTCCTATGATGTGTTTCTCTAACATGTAAATATATCACCCAAAGCATATTATGTTGAGGTTACACAATTGAGACTTGCCATAGGTTTAATTGTATGCTTTCAAAAGCTAAGTGGACGTGTTAAACCATGGCATATTAGGATCTGAACTTATTTAAAAATAGGGTATTTTACAGATGTGATTTTTTTCAGGTCATACTTGAGAAGGATACACCTTTAATAAAATATATGTAGTGTTCCCTAAGAAGAAGAGGACATGAGACAGAGACAGTGCAGGAAATGGCATACATGTGACAACAGAACAATTATTAGTGTGATGTGTCTCTAAGCTAAAGAATGTCGAGGACCTGTAACAAGTGCCAGCTGGTTGAAGAGTACAAAGAACATGGACCTTCCTCAACTTGACCTCAGATGTCTTGACTCCAGAATTGTGGTGTAATAAATTCATATTGTCCCATTTTGCAATTGTTCGAGAAGTCCTAGAAGCCAGTGCCCCTCATGGTCACTCAGTGCTTTAACAGTGCTGTTGTCTTCCATCTGTAGTTTCATTTTGCTATTAAAACAAGAGAAGATAAATCCGCATGTGTTGGGTACTGGAAAGATTTACTAGGATTAAGGTCTTACTTGTTGGATTTACTGATGTCCACCCTGCCCTGTGGGATCAACTATTGGGATTATTGTGGACATCAGCTCCACCCTGCAGGATTTTAAACTACAAGGATTACTGCACTAGGATTATTGGCTTTAAAACTGACTGGGATTTACTAGAATTTAAGGATATCTGCCCTGCCCTAGGGGATCTTCAACTACAGGGATTAATGTAGGATGGCTCAGTTTTACGCATGCTAGCACTACGGGTGTGAAGGCTTTGTATCAAATAAAGGTGTGGCGAGCATGGGTTATGGGCTCTTCTGCTCCCTCTTCTGCTGCTGTGGTATCTGACCCCTGCTGCTGCTGCTCAGAGTAGCAAGAGTCGAGCCCAGGCTCAGCCTTTTTCTCAGGGTTCCGATTTTGTTGTTTGTTAATCCTTTTGCTGGGAGACTCACGGGGGACTGGAGCTTGCCTCAAGGGTTCTGGCTGTGTCCTCTTCCCCTGTCTCCCACACACATGGAACGAGAGAATGCAAATATATCTTTTTTGAGTTGGAGTTTAGTTTAACCAACAAAATACCTTAGTGGAAACAAAGCAATACAACAGACAAACATTAAAATGCTTCAATGTTTCTTCTTTTTCAAGCCATTTGTGGATCATTTAAGTGAGGGATAAACACTTATGATTGTCAGAGCTCCTCTGTTGTAAAGAAATACATGCTAGCCCTTTGACTTTATCCATTTTAAACAAAGGTATCATCTGTGGTTTGATACCAGAAATCTTTTTTATTTGGTGATGATATATGAAACTAAGAACACAATCCGATTTTTATTTTCAGAACCAGGTATATGAAGTTGAGCTTATGGGGCTGCAAGTTAATGCAAGTTAGGAAAACCTTGTTTTTGAGACTGTAAATTGCATATAACTTTGTGAATATATTCATATGCATGATATTAAAATAGCTTATGTGCCTAAAATTCTAGATTATAAAAATAGCACAGAGCTGAAAGCTGGATTTTTCAGTGGATGCTCTCTCTCTCCTTCTGGGACCATAATAGTTTTCTGTCTCCTGTGTTTCCTGCACAGTCCTATTTGCCATTTTCAGTCTTAACTTAGCCTCACAAACAAATTAAGGCACAGAACCAGATGGGTGTGCAACTCTACTCTCTATCATTTACTTTCCTATGCCTCTGTCAGAATCAATAGGTACTCACTCAAAAGAGGAGGGCTAAGCAACTCATTAATCCTCCACTACGCTGCTTCCTAAATATGAGTGGCTCGTTAGAAGCCCTGTGACATTCACACTGCAAATGGTGGCTCCTGAGTGTTGTTAAAGATCCTGCAGAGCAGTCCGGGCCGAGGGCGGGGTGGGGGTGTGGGTTTGCCAGTAACAATCACACTGGTGAATGTGTATTGTGACTCATTCATTCACAGAATTTTCCAACTAATGTATTTTCTATTATACAAAATATAAGTTGTCTTTGTTTTCAGAGACTTATCCAAGTCTGATATGTCCTTGACCATAAACAACACTGAAAATTTCCAATTTCATGCAACATTGTTCAAAGTACATAAAAAGAAAGTTCTTCAAACTCAAAGGAGTGACTTGTGATTGCTGATTTGTTTAGACTGAATGCTATGCGAGGCAAACATTTCTTCAGCAATTCATGAGAGTAATGTGAATATCAATGCCACAGAAATGCATGTGAGATATTCTGAGTTAAAAGAAGCAGACAAGTAGAGATTTTAATGTATCTCTATGTTTAGGTCTCTCACTGTCCTTGACCTTAATGTTAGAAGTATGATAACTTGAGCTTATTCTTCCAATTCTTTTCTTGCTTTAGGTTTGGAGAGTTTTATTGTTATTCCTCTTGACTTTCTCACTCTAAGGAAAAAGATGTGAAAAATAACATCAGTCTGAACTCGGTAACCTCTACATTATCGTGTTTTTCTTAGTTTGACTTGACTAAAAGCCATTATCGCTGTTGTTTATTATTTCAAAACAGCATTAATAATAACTACATGATTCATTTCCATGTAAATTTTTCTCTTAGAGAGCATTGATTTAGAGCAATGTATGCATTAGAAAGAAAATATCATATAATTATTTACTCAAAAAACATGAGAGAGGAGAATTGAAGAGAAGATGTCCCATGAGCTTTAAGACTGACAGATTAGCAGTGGAAAACCTTTTGTCTGAAAAGTAGAAAACGATCCTGAGAACGAAGTACAATAGACCTCTCAACTTGTCAAAACCAAAGAGGCTTTATATGTGAAAAATGTTGCACTCTCTTTTCTAATAGAAAATTAACTTGAAAATTCATCTAGATTGGAAAATAATCAAACAGAAAATAAAACTTAAAAGCATAAATACATTTCTATAATTTAAAAACAAGGCATTGGATTTTTTCCAGGTGTCTGATTTTGTTACTTCATAATTTTCAGTTGTATTCTAGAATATTAGAATACACTAGTGTAAGAAAAGGATAATCCATGAGTTATTACATAAGATCAAAAGTGTATACAATGAAATAATAGTGTCCCATTTTCTGGACACTTCTAATATTCAAAGCAAAATGTTACGTTCTTTATTTAATAATTTTTTCTCGAATCTTTATTTTAAAAATCAAAATCTACTCATGTTATTAATTTACCAGACTTCTTTCCACAGATGAAGAACCTGGCAGTAGTAAGGATAAAACAAGTAAGTTGGAGATCACACCCAGGGTTACTGTAATGTAGTGTTTGTTTATTGTTAAGCAATCTTGTTGACCAAATATTAGAAAATATTGTCCAGTCCTATTAATTCACTCTGTTTCCTAAACACAAAATTAGACCTGACTTTTAATGAATCCACTTAACGGCTTGATTATACTAAATGTAAAACTATGTTGGCGTTCTCATTTCTTCCTTTCATCTCTCCTTCCTTCCCTCCTTCCCTCCCTCCCTTCTCCTCTTCCTCCTTTCTTTCCTTCTTTTCTTCATTCCTTCCTTCTTGCTTCCCTTCCTTCCACACTTTCTTCATTTCCTTCCATATTTTGCTTAATCACTTCCTCTCTCCCCCCTCCTTTTTCTTCTCCTGACTCCTCTGTCTTCTCTCTCTCCCTCTTCTTTCCTTTGTAAAAATAATCTGAACACAACACACACACACACACACACACACACACACACACACACACACTATACACGTTTTGCTTCTGACTACTATATGAAGGCAGCGGGAATAAAGGAGTAATTATGTTCAAGAAAACTGAAAGCAGACACTTCAGGAGGTCCTTACTATCCTACAAAATGGTTGAAATGAAAACAGCCTGGTATACATGGAATTGTATAGCTCAATGGACTAGAATAGAGACAGGAAGGAAACCTACAAATTTACCGGAAACTGATTTTTCACAAAGATGCAAATAATCCATTAGAGAGAGAAAGAGAGAGAGAGAGAGAGAGAGAGAGAGAAAGCAATCTTTTCAATAAATGGCATGAATAAAGCTATATATTCACATGCACATGCAACTAGACTTTTCTTAGCAGTTACTAAAATAAATTTAAAATTGATTACATACTTACACATAAGACTCAAAGTAATAAAGTATTAGAATAAAACAGATAAAGTTCTCAGAATATTGGAACAAAGACTTTTTGAGGCTACAAGACCCCAAAAACATGGCAACAAAAGCAAATACATCCAAATGAGATTATGTCCAGTGAAGAAACTTGTGCAGTGAGGGAGACAACCCCAGTGTGACAAGCCATCATGAAGAAGGAGCAGCAACATTTATAAACCACATCACTGGTGAGAAATACACATTCAAAATACATAAGGGACTTTGAAAACTCAATAACAAAAACCTTTAATAATCCAACTAAAAGTAAGCACTATATAAGGTAATGTAAAAATACATTTCTCAAAAGAAAACAAATGGCCTAAAAGTATATTAACATGTGCTCAGGGTTGCTAATCATCAAGGTAGTGCAAATCAAGCTCATTATAGATCACCTCACTCCAAGAAATTCTGTTATCAGAAAGATGAAGCACAGCTAGTGCTGGTGAAGATGCAGAAGCAGGGAACCCAGCTGGGGGGAAAGTAAATCAGAAAGGATTTTATGGGAAATAGGGTGAGAACACTGCATATTGAAAAGTAAAACTTCCATATGAACTCAGGAAATAAAGTTAATATATTGAAAAACGTCTGTGCTCTCATATTTATTACATTATTCACAACAACCATTTGAGTTAAAAAAATAAAATAAATTTGTTGGTGGATAAATCGATTAAAAAACTTGGTGCTATAAATCATAGAACACAATTCATCCATAAAAAGATGGAAATATTGTCATTGTGACAAGACAGGTAGAAATGAAAACCATTATGCATTTAAACAAATCCCAGGAGCATATTTTTTTGGAAAAAGTTAAATAAAAGGTTAAAATTTCAATTTTCTTCATATGGAATAAGAACATGAACATGTTTTTGTAATGTCATAATGTTCCTTAATGATAATTATGTAAAATAAGGTAATCAGAGAAAGAACAGTAATACATGATACTTCTCACATGTGGAATATAAAATCTTTGATTTCCTAGAAGTTGAGTGTAGAATAATTACTACATGTCAAGAGAATAAGGGGAAGGGACAAATGAGGAAAGTTTGACCAACAGTACATTGTAATCAGACACCAAAGAAAAGTTTCCATGTGCTATTGCATGGGGACAGTAGATATGATCCTGTACTGTGTGTCTGCAAAGTCTCTGGAAATCACCTTGACCATTTACACCCTAAAGCTATGGGAAATGTTTGAGGACATAGATAAGTTAACTTGATTACACAAGGTGATAGTTGTGTCAAAGCATTTCATGATACTCCATTAATAAGTATAGTTTTGTGTAAACGTTTACATGTTCCCTCTGTTCTGAACGCCCAACCCCGTATCACGTGATATCTTCTTCATATCACAGTTGAGCTAGGACGTCATCTCCTCAGAAAGGTCTTCCAGTTCGAAGGTCTATCAGCACTTTTCCTGTATTTATCACGCTATCTTGAGAGTGTTCCCAGTAATTATCCTTCTCTGAAAGCACCTTATCTACAGTTTGATGACTGACCTTGCTCTGAGAGTGAGAGTGCTTAAGAGTAAGGATTTTGTTTCATTGAGGTTTTGCCTATCAACTCCTAACGCCAGGCGGAGTCTGTACTGTTCAATGACATACTTTGAGTGCATACATGAAAACGGTGCAGGAGAGGGGATGAATAGGAATTCACACGAAACCTTCCTCCTGGATGAAATAGTGGAAGGACGTGAGGAGGGAAAAGCTCTGATGCAGTGGGAGATGCTTTCGGGACGAAAACACAGCTCCAGTTCCCCCACCGAAAACTACTCTTCCTGAACTCCAGTTTCCTTAATTGCAAGTGGAGATAAGTATTATATATAGTCACCTTACAGATCTATATTAGGTAAAATAGTGAATATATAAATGTATACATGTGGAGTAAGGTGCAGAAAAGGCCCTCAATAGATATCAGCCACTATTATCAATAGTGAGCCAAATGAATTCTTACAGACATAGATTGTTTACAATGTGAATAAGAAAGCTCAAACATTCCCTATTCCATTTTCTCTTACCCTAAACTACACTTTTTAAAACAATTTTTATATGTTGGCAAATGTAACTGAAAATTTAGTATATTTTTTGTATCAAACAAAATGTTCATATAGATTCAATATTCAGATGTATCCAAATAATAAATTGGTTCATAAAGTATGAAGACATTACCTAGCAATGAAAGAGTAGTACACATGAATAAAGGAGACATAGTGATGGTCATAAAATATGATTAATTTAGTTGAAATAAAAGGCCTTAGTACCTCAAAGTGGTGACCTCATTAGTGGATTATAGGGGTTCCACATGAGTGAACAAATCATGTGTAATAGTTGCTCATTACATATTCTATTTATTCCTAGGGTGCCTTTTGTGAAGCTTAGGTTTTTTATTACATTTAAGCAAGAAGAGAGAAAGGCAAACTGCAGGAATATATCAACGATATTTTAAAAGTGTTTTTGTAGGAAGTTGGTTCTTATTCATCAATAGAACTTAACTCTTGATAATAAAGCATCTTTGGTGGTGGTTCCATGCACAACCAAGCCATTTAACATTGATTTAGATTGAGGACTTTTATGAAGCAGAATACTTTAAGGCACTGTTCCTAGCAGGAGCATGTTGACCTGTTCCTTTTCTCCTTTGTATGATTATATAACTACTTTTATAGATCCAGTTTTGCCACAAGTTCAATGACTTTGGCAATACAGTTAATGATGTTGGAACTAGGTTTCCACTGGGAAAAATTCCAGTGTTGCCCATCTCATAATTCAAAGCAAGACAATACTTTTACACACTGGAAACCCTTTAAAGTACCATGTAACGTGCTATTTCATAACACTTAATGCAGCATCTTTGTATCAAGAGTGTTCAATAGACATTTAATGAAAATCAGAACTGTTATAATAGATGCAATCATTTTATACAGAGATTTGTGGGTAGAATCTGAGTCACAGGCATACAAATTATTTATATATGGTTGGTGACAAAAAATGCACAAATCCTTACCTCATACTTTTATTCATTAAAATATTTAAAAATTTAGACCAACCCTAAAGTGTAATTTGTGCACACTAGCATGTATTTAAATGATTATTTTCTTTGAAAATTTTGTACCTTTTAAACCAGTTTTCAATGGTAATCACTTAGCATATTTTAAAATATATCATATCATATTTAAATACTCTGCCAAAAATATTGACATTTAAATTTACTTTTGAGACATGCACTGTTAACATGTTGTTAGCAAAGTGCTATGTACCTGGGTTTTCAAATTCAGTTTTGGACTCCATTAAAATAATTGTAGGAATAATCTCAGGTAGTTTTTGATGCCAGGACCCAAATGAAAGACTAAGAAAATTAAATTAACAATCATTTTTAATTAATAAAGCAGATTAATAGATGATATTCATCTAATTAACTTAGGATAAAATATTATTCTCAAGAGCAAAATTTTAATATGACATATTTAATTATCTAAACATTTGTTTCAATTTGATAATTTGATCCGATGATTAAGCCTTTACCTGTTTTTTTAGGGAACTTCAGGTGTATGACAGGCAATACCTCAAATTTAGGAGAACAGAAACAATTAAGAATGGCCCTTTTAAAAATTCAAATCTTTATTGATACATTATATGTACACATCATTGTCATTTTCAGCATTGAGAATTTGTACCAGTATATGATATGACACGATTTAGAATGAACCTTTTAGAAGAAGTCATATTTTCCTAGGCAGTTCTAATGAACAAAAAATGCATTTCTTTAATAAGTGCAAAAATTTTTTTGAAGATTAACTTTCAAAGTCATTAACACAACTGAAAATATCTTCTTTGTGGGGACTGTAGCTTGACTATCTAGTGATATTTTAAGAGGCTTAGTTTTACACAGCAATGACTTCACAGTCACTTTCCCATCTCTGAAAGAAAACAAACAAACAAAAACACCTACGACTTCAAAAAGGAGAAGCACATTGTGATTCACATTTTTTTATCTTTATTGGTACATTAAATATACACATCATGATTGCACTCCATAATGGGGATTTGTACCAGTATAAGACACAACTTAATTCTCATTTTTTCCCATAGCCCTACCCACCCTACCACCCCCCCATATACATAAAATTTGTTTCCTTACTTTTTGTTACAATCTCAACATTGTCCCCTTTCATCTTATTTTACATTTGGCACATTTTATGTGCATATCATGATCACACTCAACAATGAGACCTTGTACCAGTATATGACACAACTTAGTTCTCATTTTTTGATTCACAGTATTAATCCATGGTCAGAGGCTGTAAGGTAGGAAGGGCATTGGTGGAAGGATCTGGCAGAAGAAAGCTGATCACATCAGGGAGGTCAGAAAGCGGAGGGAGAAAGGAGCCTGCCCTTCCACACTGGCCACGTGACCTGCCCTCTCCAACCCGGCTGCACCTCCAAACAGTCCACTAGCTCAGCAGCTGCACTCACCACCAAGAGGTATAGCATCCTCATGGTCTAACCATTTTCCAAAGCTCTATCTTTGAGCGCATAAGAGCTTGGAGGTCATTCCTGATCTAAATCGATCCAGAATTCCAAGTCAGTAGTTATAAACAGTGCAAACGTGATTGCATCACTGAACTTCTCTTGGCTTCCGTTTCCTCAAATTAGAATACTCACCTCACCTTTCACAAAGTTTAACTGCAGTGCCCTTAGAACTGTACTTACCAAGTGTAAATGATAGGTGTATCAACTATTACTGCCACAAATAAGTCAGTTAAAAAAATGGGCCATGGGGCCGGGGATTTAGCTCAGTGGTTCCGGCGCCTGTCTTGCAAGCGCAAGGACCCGGGTTCGATCCCTGGTAACCACATACCATACTGGGTGTGGAGATTCACGCCCAGCAGCAACCAGTACCATATACCACAGTGCCGGGCGTGAGGGCTCACGCCTGTAATCCCAGCACTCGGGAGGCAGAGGCAGGAGGATTGCTGTGAGTTTGAGGCTGAGCTCAGGGCCAGCCTGAACTACAAAGTGAGACCCTGTCTCAAAAAACCTTAAAAAAAAAATGGGCCATGATAATTGCCATTACAATGTGATACACAATAATCATTTGTATTGTATGTGTGTGTAGATGGATATAGGTGAGCCACCATGCCCAGCATTGTGGTATGCGGTACCAGGGATCAAACTCGGGACCTTGTACTTCCCAGGCAGATGCCAAAACCATTGAGCTATATCCTTGGCCCAGCATATATGCATTGTCAATCAAACTAGTTTTAAGGAAAAAATGCCAAAAGTAATTACTGATTCATGAAGAAATACTAGTTCAGTAATATACATAATGTCTTTAAAAATATTTATAATAAGTTCAAGAACATTTTAAAAACATGTATTCATAATATGCAATATTTTACATGTAAAAATGTTAAATTCTTTCAAATCTTGACCATATATTATTAATTTTTTTTCAAACTAGCCTTATGAGTCAAACTATGCAGATACAAAAAAGACACTTTCTTTTTAATTGAAATATTTATTGGCACATTGCATATACACATCATGATTGCATTCAACAATGAGAATTTGTACCAGTATATGAAACGACTTAATTCTTATTTTTTCCCATAGCTCTACCCACCCTACCACTCCCACCCCCTATATATATAAACTTTGTTTTCTTTCTTTTTTGTTATAATCTCATTATTTTTCCCCGTTCACCCCATTTTGCTCTTGATTGACAGATAAGGGAAAAGAAATTTGAGTATGTTATCCAAGACCTAATTGATAGTAAAATATGAAAACAGGCTGGAAACTTTAGTTATTAATCAATCAATTATTAATTTCCTAACTATTTCCTCTACTAATCTACATGTTTAAGAGAGTTATTACCTTCCAACTAGTGATTCAGTTACAAACTTCAGAGTACTCACAATTCTTTGCCTTTTCTCTACCCACACTAGTCAGTTACAAATGCTCATTAACAAGTGTGATCTGGTCAGTAGACACTGGCAGTTCCTTTTTGGCTATCCCTGCTGAATGGCTCTATGGATCGATACACAATCACAACTGCCTCCTAACTTCATCTTCAGTCGGTTACTACAGAGTGGCCCCAGTCAAATCCATTGTCAGAATGAAAACTAGAAAGATTCTTTCATGTGTTACTGGATTTCCAGTTTTCTTATTACAAATGACTCCATTTTTCCAATGCTGAAGCAGGTGTTTCCTGTGAGGGTTTCACAAGCCTTCCTTGCCCTGGATCCTGAGCATGCTTCATTTCTCACTGTCTGACCTACTCAGGTTAAACCTTTCCAGTGCTTTTTGATTTCCAGGACAAAGACCCATTTTAACACCCCATTCACCCTGGGGATCATTCATTTTGTGGATCAACATTTTATCACACACATTATGTTAACCCATATTCCACACTAAAAATAATTTCCAGATAACTATGTAAGGTTTGAATGGGGCTGTACTCAGCCAGTTGACTTAATGTCACTTTTTATTGAATGGAATTGTGAATCATATTAGGTAGCTATAACAGGTTAAGTTCTAGGTACTGAAAAAATACTTTTTACGTTTCAAAAGTTTTATTTTCTTTTATATTTTGCCAGCTTTAGAAAGATTCATGGCTATCTGCCTATAGTACTATCTTCCAGGTAAAACAACCATTCCAGGCTGTCATAATTGCTCTCATCTCCAAGCTTTGTAGATGCTGCTTTTTCTACCTCCCACACCCTCTGGCCATATTACCTATTGTCAAAAATTTCATATAACCTACCCAACGTGTCTATCTTTCCCAGTGAAGCTCAAGATATCTTTCATCTGTCTCCAAAATCATTCCCAACTTACCCCACCAGCTCACTCCAGGTCTGAGTAAAGAAATACCCTAGAAGAACCTACAATTGCTACCTCATTCCAGATGCTCCACTGACCCCTCAAAGTGCTCACAATAAAGTGCAGAGTGGTTATTATATTTTTTAATATTTGGAAATATAATCTTTCCTCAAGCAACTTTCCTACCTTGTTTCTTTCTAGTCTACTTATTCCTTGGCTCCAGAAACACTGGTCTTTTTGCCATTTAGATAAAGTAAATATGACCTGCCCAGAACCCATGTACTTGCTGTCGTATTATCTTGGGATTCCCTTCGTCCAATATCAGCATAACATCTTTCCTGACTTCATTCTAATAGCTGCTCAGATTTTGCCATTTTAGAAAGCCTTCCTCAAATATCTATCAGAATTTCTCTGATACCTTCTTTACAAGTTTTTTTTGCCTTCATTCGCTCCATTCCCTGACAGTGTATTATATATCTAGTTGTTCACTGGATTTTTCCACTAACAATGCTATAATGATATAAACTTTATGAAATCTCATCTGCTTCATCTAATGCTAAATTTCCAGATTCTTGGAGAATGTCTGATATATAGCAGGTGATCAGGAAATAAATTTTGAGTGAATGAATAAAATACCACAATACCAGTCTCCTCAGGTGTCATAGACAGGAGCATTATATGTTCATCTGTCTTCTTTCTTTGCTTCACTACTGATGAAATAAACCCATACTTTACATTTTCCACAATTTATATTTCCTAAGTTACTACACACACTCACAAATACTCTTAAAACAGATTTATATAAATTTGATGTATTATACTTATACATATATAT